>JAVXUP010001972.1:0-171841 GCA_033070095.1 Escallonia herrerae | reverse complement strand
GGCCTGCAAAACGGCACTAGCAATACTTCCAATATAGATAACAGAGATGTAAAAGTTATATAACTGCTGCTTACCTAAGAGGAATATGTAAAGCTCTATCATTTAAAGAAGAAAACAGAAGGATCAAAAGCTGTAAACTACAACCTTCTTAAGATTGAGAAGTAGGAGTTGAAATGGATTAAAAGCTTTTAAACTTTAACACTGGCATACCCCTGATACACAAATCAAGTCCTTGGATGAAATAGAAGATCCAAACAAGCGAGCAGCTCCCTGCATCAAAACTCTAAACTTGAATTTACTCAAGGACGAAAAGAATGGGACAATGATAATGGAAGTGAAGTTTCATAGTCGTACAATATTCTCGGAACTAGAAGTAGTTCTACATATGGTGTTGAGGAATTTATAAGGTAATATAAGCAGCAAGAAACCAGTTATACTGAGGCTCACTCCAGGGCTACTTTCACTGAAAAATTAACATGATCCATCAAATTTATCGAGAGTATGAGATCATAAGTTTCAGAGTGGAACCTCCTCTAACCTGCAAGTATGTTATTGCCCGACGAAGATCGCCTTGTGAGATGGAACTCAAGGTTGAAAGAGCCTATAAGGAGAAATAGACGTAATCGTCACTTGCAAAGATGTTAAACAAAACTCAGACAAAGATAAGAGGCCATTTCACTCACGGGCAAAAGTTTCTAAAACAGATATCAATAGCTATATCCACACCTCTGAATCCAAATTTAGGCCTTCCTCTCTGCAAATGTGTAATATACGACTGGTCATGATGTCCTCCGAAAGTGGTTTGAACCTGAACTTTGCACATCTAGAAGCAAGCGGCTCTATGATCCTAAACAAGATATATTTAAGTAATAAGAAAATCCGGACAATACTAATATCAAGGCATTAAGATTCTTTACTAAGATTTGAAAAACAAAACAACTCTACACAGTATTTTTCGCTTTCACCTTATGAAGTATCCTATTCTTGCACCGTACACATCCAAATAAAAAGATACATGTCTTCCTTAGATTTTATCCATCGTATTGTGCGTCTTGTTCTAGATGCAAATTTGCAAATATTAAAATTAAAAAAAAAAAAAGGGTTGAAATTCAAAATTGATTGACTTTCCAAGAATTTACATGCTTAAATGAGAGTGCTTCCATAGTAAACTAAACCGCAGAATAAATGTTTTTTGGTCTTTTGGCTAATGTAAGGCACATTAGAAGTTACTTTATTTTCCAAGTCCTTTTGCTATTAGGTCTAGTCTTTGGTAGTAACAATATTTTCATTTTCATTTTGTCATAAGGTTGAGTCTTTTGTTTAATTAATCTGGTAGGCTCTAAAATATAGCAATGCTCTGCTTTCTCAATATAAGCAAGCATTGTAAGAGCTATTAAGAAAGCAACTTTTGCTATCTTTTAGTGGTGGATTACATTGAATTTCTTCTCGGTGAGACTCCTAGAAGGCCTTAGTGAGACTACTTACGTGTTTTGTTATTGGTTCTTTTCCTTTCCCTGTTTGTTTGTCGATATAAGCACCAAAAACAGTGTTATCGGGTACTGTTCACAGCGCCCTATTAAGCCTCGAAGATGTATCCCGTTAATCCTAAACCCTAACTCCAGCTTATTGATCACAAAACCTACAAATATAAGCCCTAGCCCACCATACCAGCTTGTAGGACGGCCTTATATACCCTTCGCATTTAGTAAGGCCCATCCTATATCAATTTTGGCATCGTAGGCGGTTGTTCCTGGCTGCCAATTGTATGCAATTAAGGAACGGTAACATTAACAATATGATGGGCTCCAAACACAATTTAGGGGCCGCGATGCTAGTTTTTTGAAAGAAGAATTTCTGCTATTCAAAGCTCACTCTAGAGGCATGAAGAAAAGTTTTCAAAACATTAATCGTCAATTCAATGACATACTATAGGTCTAGGAAAGAGGTCAAGGTAAAAAGAATATTGAGGCTGAATCTGATAATAATAACGATGCATGTTCTACTACAAGGCGACGAAGAAACGAGGCGAAAGGTCGACGTCATATAATGGGATGAGGATTTGGCATGAATCAGATGCCTGATGATGTCACCAAGAAGGTATGTCTTGAAGTTGCTGAATTTTGTCGAAAACTCAATCCGATGGCCTTCTTTGACCGGCAGGCCATGGAAGATTACTTTGAATGGTACTTTGTACCTGAAAAGAAGAAAGTTCGGTTTGTGAAGGCAAAATTGAAGGGTGCAGCCTGCTTGTGCTGGCATAGCATTGAGGATTTGCTTTCTAAAACTGATCAAGCACCTGTTGATAACTGGGATAAGACGAAGTTAAAGATAAAAAAACACTTTCTTCCTGCCGACTATGAGCAAGCTTTGTACTCAAAGATGTTTTGCCTTCAGCAGGGTAATACGGCAGTTGAAGAATATACAGAGGAGTTTCATAAGCTCACAATTCAAAACAGTGCAAGGGAAACTTCCGGTCAACTTGCTGCACGTTGAAAATCTGGCCCGCAAACAGATTTCCAACTTGAGATGGCAGCCATACACTGTATTATCTTGGATGATGTGAACCACTAGTCGGGGCACGAGCAACCGTGCTCAAGGAAATTCTACCAAACCCTCTAACCAACCTCCCAAGAGAGGCAGCAACCACTGTTTGAAGTCCTACGAGTGGTGATACGGATAAAGGAAAGCCTCCAAGTGGTTTAGAATAGGGCAACATTGCTAAACTATGGTACAAGTGTGGTGGTCGTGGTCATTTTGCTGTTGTCTGTCTAAGTGCAACACTTTTGTATGGAAGAGCCGCAGGCTGAATCTAAGATTACGCTGGAACAAGATGCGAACTGTAATGAAACACAAAGGAATCAAGATGTTAATTATTATGAGGGATGTACAGGAAGGCTTTAGTCTTGTTAGGAGACCACTGTAGACAATCCCTAAGCCCATAGAAGAGCATTGGCGTCGCACTAATATCTTTCACACCTAAGTCTCTTGTCAAGGAAGATTATGCACTCTCATTATCGATGGAGGCAGCAGCTTGAATGTAGCTTCACAAGAGCTTGTTGACAGGCTTGGTTTGAAGATGGAAAAGCATCCTAATCCTTGTAGGGTCACTTAGGTGACTGATTTTTCAATCCTGTAAGTTTTCATTGTTGGGTTACTTTTTCAATCACTTGGGTTACTTTTTCAATCAGCAAAGATTTTGAACAACCTATGCGATTTGATGTCCTGCCAATGAAGCCTGCCATATGTTGCCTGAAAGACCGTGGCTTTTTTATCCTAATGTGCAGCATGATGGTTGTAAGAATACTTATACTCTAAAGCACAGCGGGCGCACAAAAGTCCTTCCACCTTTAAGGAAACTCTAAGGTGTATTCCACAAGAGAGAAGGCAACAACTAGAGATTCTGAATGTACATGCCTTTGAAGAAGCTAGTAAAGAAGAAAATGTTATTTTCACTTTGGTTTTGCACGAGGTAGCTGAACCAGTGAAAGGAGCTGGGGAGCAACCAATTTAAGTGAAAAGCATCCTTGCAGAATTTTCTGACTTGATCCCCGGCAATTTACCAGAGCAACTCCCCCGGATGTGTAACATTCAACATGTGATTGATTTGGTCCTTGGTTCGGTTTTACCTCATTTACCTACTCATCGCGTGAGCCCAAAAGAGTATGAGGAGCTGGGAAAGCAGGTTGATGAGTCATTGGCTAAAGGTTTTACTCGAGAGAACCTAAGTACTTGTGGGTTACCTCATTTGCTAACTCCAAAGAAGAATCAGTCATGGCGTATGTGTGTGGACAGCCGTGCAATCAGTAAGATCACTATTAAATACATATTTCCTATTCCTAGACTCAATGACATGTTAAACACGACGACGGAAGCAGTAATTTTCTCGAAGCTTGATTTGAAAACAGCATATCATCAAATACGTATCCGTCCCAGAGATGAATGGGAAACAGCTTTCAAGACCAAAGATGGTTTATATGAATGGCTAGTCATGCCAGTTCATCTAACTATTGCTCCGAGCACTTTTATGATGCTTATAACACAGGTTTTGCGTTCTTTTTTTGCCGAAGTTTGTTGTTTTCTATTTCGATGATATCCTTATCTATAGTCAATACCATGAGCAACACAAAGAACACTTAAGGCAGGTTTTGGAAGTTCTTAGGAATGAAAAACCCTACCTCAATTTGAAGAAGTGTACCTTCATGATTTCCATGTTGTGTTCTTGGCCTTTGTTGTCTCTAAAGGTGTTGAGGCTGATCCGGACAAGGTTAAAACAATTGTTGATTGCCCTATCCTATGTACTATACATGAAGTACAAAGTGTTCACGGTTAGGCTACATTCTGCAGTCAGTTTATTCTGAACATTTGATACTTTTATGGCACGAATAATAGAATGCATCAAATCTTTAATTGGACAGGGGAAGCAAGCAAGGCAGTTGAAAGATAAAGTCCAAGGTGATTACAGCTCCACTTCTACGCTTATCAGATTTTTATAGAAGTCTTTGAGGTCACTTGTGACTCATCATGTGGGTATTGGAGCTGTCCTTAGCCAAGGACGACATCCTATAGCCTATCTTAGCAAGAAGCTTAATGATGTCAAGAAGAGACACTCTACATACAGTAGGGAGTTTTATGCAGTGGTTCAGTCATTTTAAGGATTGACATTATTATCTCATTTGCCAGGACTTTGTCACATACGTGGATCATGAAGCATTGTGGTATCTTAACTTTCAAAATCATGCAAGTTCAAGACGTGCCAATTGAAGTAACTATCTTCAGCAATAAACCTTTAGATTGAAGCCCTGGGCAGGAGTAGAGAATAACATGGCTGATGCACTTAAAAGGAAAACCTCTCTCTTTGTAAGCATGTCCTTCTCTACGGTTGGCTTCAAGCAGTTTATTGCTACTCTAACAACACGGATTTCGGAAGTATATACTCTTCTCTTCTTGACGATGCTGCAGAGCAGCAAGCTGATTTTCAACTTTTGGATGGATCTTTGCTTTATGAAAATGGATTATGCTTGCCAAAAACCTCCCTTCTAGATCATGTGATATGGGAGCTTCATGGGTCAGGTTTAGAAGGTCAATTTGAACTTTGATAAGACTATTGCCACGGTGGAGGATTGATTCTTTTGGCGAAGCTTAAAGAAGGATGTATGTAAAGTCATCAAACAATGTAGAGCTTGTCAATTGGGAAAGGTTCTAAGCAAAATACTGGCTTGTATATGCCATTGCCTACTCCTAATCGACTGTGGGAAGAGACAAGCAAGGATTTTAAGCTACCTAGAACGAGCAGGGTTTTGATTCTATATATGTTGTGGTGGATCGTTTTTCCAAAATCGCCGACTTTATACCTTGCAAGAAGGCTTCTGATGGTTCTTACGTGGCTGATTTGTTCTTTGAGGAAGTAGTTCACCTACATGGGCTTCCTAAGTCCATTGCTTCCAATCGTGATGTGAAGTTCATGAGTTATTCCTGGAAAACGGTATGGACCAAATTGAGTACAAAATGTTCTCGAGCTCCTTTTCATCTCCAAACGGATGGTCAAACCAAAGTTGTCAACCGTAACTTTGGTAATCTGTTGCGTTGTCTTGTTAACGATCATATTGCAACTTGGGACAACATTTTGCCTCAAAATTTGGTTTCAACAGTTCTGTTAATCGCACTACAAGATCTCCTTTTAAAGTTGCATCGGAATTGAAGCCTAGGCAGCATATAGACCTTGCACCCTTGGGTATAACCTTTCAATTTAGTGAAGATGGCAACTCTTTTGCGCATCACATTTACAATATTAATGATGAAGTGGGCAGGAGAATGAATGCTAGCAACTAACAGTACAAGCGAGCAGCATATGGGCATAAAAGGTCTCTAGAATTCAAGGAGGGTGATTCAGTAATGGTGCGGCTAAGAACATCATGGTTTCCCACAGGCACATACCAAGAGTTACATTAAAAATCACCTTCCGGAGAGAATGCTTATTTACTAGATGTACCTTCTGAATTTCCAATTAGACGGTCATCAAGTTGACGAAACTAGTAATAAAAACATCTAACTACCTCCAACTTCAAAATCGCTTCCCGAAATTGAGCATATTATTGAAGATTGCGTTTTTTCAACACGTCACGGAAATTAACACAAGTTTATGGTGAAGTGGCGTGGTAAACCACTCTTGAAAGCACATGAAGTACTGCAGCAGATTTTGAGAAGTTTAATCCCAACCTCTACAGGTTTTATCAAGCTTCAAAACTCGATGGTGTAAAGTGTGGAATTGATTGTGCAGATTTCTGAGCAAAGGGTATGTAGGTCTTTTGACTAATGTAAGCCAGATCAGAAGTTACATTTTTTGCTAAGTTCTTTTGTTATTAGGTCTAGTCTTTGGTACTTGCTATGTTTTCATATTGCTTTTGTCATAAGGTTGAGTCTTTAGTTTAGGACCTTGGGTAATCTGGTAGATTCTAGAATATAGGAATCCTTTACTTAGTAGGAAAGGTCTCTTTTGTTTTTCTTTATGTAAACAAGCATTCTAAGAGCTATTGAGACAACTTGAGTAATAGAATTACAGCAGCTTCTACTTTCTTTCAGCGGTTAGAGTTGAATCTCTTCTAGGTGAGACTCCTAGAAGGCCTTAGTGAGACTCTAAGGTTTTGTTATTGTTTATTTTCCTTTCCCCGTTTGTTTGAAGATAAAAGCACCAAAAAACTGTTATCAGGTACCGTTCACAGCACCCTAAACAGCCCAAAAATGTATCCCGTAAATCCTAACCCTAACTCTAGCTTCTTAATCACAAACCGTACAACTGTAAGCCCTTGACCACCATACCAGCTTGTAGGATAGCCTTATATGCCCTTAGTAAGGTCCATTCTGCCCTACATCAGAGTTCATGGATGGTGGTTAGTGGTTACGTTTTGGCAATTACTTCCTCTGAGTAGAAACCTGGCTAGAAAATTATAATCTTAACTGATAAGTGATCTAGAAAATTTTTAACTCTAATCCCCTTCCTATTTCTTTCTTTCTTTTTTTTTTTATGAGTGGGGGGCCATCATTACTTCAAACTGCTGTATTTTGGAAATTAACAGACAGGGTGTGGATTTTTCTTATTTCGTTTTTTGTTTTTTGAAAGTAATGTTACTGGAAACAGCATTCTCCCAATTGGGTTTTAGGATTTCTTTCCATCATTTCACTCTCCATGATGAACAGATTGAACTTGTCTACTTGCACCCTAAGTGATTATTGAAAGATATTGATGTCCAAAATGGGTCAATCGCTCTATTGTCGCATTCGGGCAACCCAAAGCCCCAAAGTGAGTGTTAGGTCTCAGTATTAGTTTACCTACGTGTTGTTTTATCATACTATGCCAAAGTTTGTCCTGTAACAAAAAGCCAACTGTCAAGCCCTTAGTTGCACGGAGTGTGGGTGGGAGCGGGAGCGGCTACGGGGCTCTGGAGAGGGAGCATCAGTGCTATACTGGATTTGGGGGTGGGAGCAGGAGCGCATACGAGATTCGGGAGCGAGGTTCAGGGGTGGGAGCAACAAAAGAAAGAAGAATCCTGCAACTAAGGTCAAGCCATGCCTTAAAAACCCACAGTATGCCCAAATAACAAAGCGCATCAAGCTCTTGAGGACCAATCCAAGTCAGCTCACGCTTGTATACAGAACCCAAACACACACTGAACATATTAGCAGCCCGACACAGATGAAACATGCATGCTGACACCAAAGTCATGCCATGCCTGCCAATGGCAGAAACCACTAAAAAACTGTATAAGAGACATGGAAGATGCATTAAAAGCTCAAGCGTTGACCTGTGGGAAGCTATTTTGGAGGTTTATTAGTCCGAATTGTCGTTAAGAGTCTTACTAGTTAACTTTGCTTTTAATTTTACTAAGATTTCATGACAAGGGTTTCTCATACGTTTGTTTTCTACATCTAAAAGGTTACTTAGCCTTGCGGTAAGCGGTTGTAACCAGCTTGTCACCTACATGCTTGCCACCTACTTGTCACCTGCATGTCACCTCCTTGAGGTCCTTCATGGTTGAGCACTTTGCTATCAAGGAACCTCCTTTTCTATTAGCTTATATGACACTGTGGCCTCTCAGATGAGGGGAATTTACAATTACTTGAAGTGTGCAGCATATATGCTTTAGAGAAGTGTGATGCTCAAGAACCCTAATGTGTGATAACTAAAGGTTTCTATGCATTCCTGGAGATATTTCCTTCTCTTCACTATTTCATTTCTGCACAAAACTCTACAATCACATCTGAAATCATTTCGCCGTGCTGTCATGTGTCACCATGGCAAAGCCATGCACCATACTTAGCTTTCCTCAATGCCCACGCATGCACAAGCATCCACAAGCTCATCAACAAATGTACCATGGATGCCCACAAAATGGGCTCAGATGACATCCATGTAAAAATAAGAGTCATGCTTTGACTTCACCAAGCCAAGACCCAAAAGTGCTATGCATGCAGGCTAACCATGGTCAACAGACTATAACCCCTTATTTACCGCTTTGAGCAAAAACAAGAGTGAGGGTAGTAGAAAACCCAATAAAGCAATGAGTCATGATGGAACTTTATCGAGTTCCTGAGCTTCAATCCAAGCTGCTTGATCATATACACTCTTCTCACTTAAGAAAACACAGCCCAAAATCTCCTCAATATCACTTACCGATCCTTGAGAACTTTTCAGAAAAATATTTGCGACTATGTAATTGTATCAATGCTTAGGCCAAAGCATGCCCGCCTTCAAAGCACAAAGACGAAACCATCATGTCTCACACATTAAGTCCATGCAAAGCCACCCAAAATTGTTTGCCAACAACAGCATATGAATGAATGAAACCATAACCAGCCTCACATGCAATACCAATGTTACTACCCATGTATTCTGGGTAACAGAGTATTCTGGGCAGATAAGGGGCACATATGGTACCGATACTCGAGTAAGGCAGCTGTGGCCCCTATTGTAAATTGGAAATTATAATTAGGTCATTATCTAGTAAGCTTAACGTAGAAATTCAGCTTTGATTAGGATCTTGAGGCACAAGTGTACATGTACGTGTGTGTGTGTGTGTGTGTGTGCACGCGCACGAGCTTGCATGTGTAAGAGAAACACAAAGACAATTTGGAAAGAACATTAGAAAAGTAACCTGCTGATGTAATTGCAGATGAAAAAGAATCTTGTAACTTTGGAGTAAGTTTCCATAGTACGTCGTAAGGCGTTCTGTAAAAGCAAGAAGTGAAGTTACATTTCTATGACAACAATATTGAATTAGAATATAATAAAAGACACAAAACTTACCTGAGCATCTTCAGTCATAGAATCTGCCTCGTCAAGGATTATAATCTTATAAGGTGGGCAAGGATAACCCCTGGATTGTAGAAGAAAGGCTACCATATGAGCAAGAGGACACGAGGTTACAAGCAAAAGACATTTGTGGGATAGGATTATATACCCTTGACGACCAGAACCAACGGCAATAGCAGCGAAATTTTTTATTTTTGTGCGAACAACATTAATCCCACGGTCATCGCTGGCATTGAGCTCCAGCACCCTCGACTTGTATAGTTCAGGCCTGTTAAAGAAAATGGTCCATTCAGACAAAGCCAGACAAGCTCATGTCTTGAACCTCCACCACTATAACGGGGAGGCGCATCGGCCCCAATAGTATTTAAATGCCACAAAGCATCTGTCCCCTTTCAGTAACTGCAATGTCCTGCTGGTAGCTATAACTCACCTTCAATATGATATTGAGTGGAATGATGTTCTCTTTAATCCTTACAAAACCGTCAGTCTAAAAATATAATGCTTCTTATCCATTATCTTTCTTCCCTCTTCCGCTGGCTTAGCTTGTACTTATAAATTTGATAGTACACCAAGGGTTTCTGTTCGCAACAAGTACATACTTGTACGTAACTTTACAGTTGGATCTCTGCCTCTCGTGCTCTCCCCAACTGAAAAGTACGCTCTGACCTCTAGTGGAAAATAAGTTCTCTTTCACAATGTTACTAGACAGTAGCCACATAAATTACTATGCTGTGAACGTGCTTGTGAATGGAACGATGGATTTCTCTCAACATGCATGATCATGCAATGATGGACAGCTAAGGAAAAAATGGTGCATTCAAACAATTTGATCGTATCTTCTTCTATTATGAGGTGGCCAATTCATATAGACTTTCTAATATTAGCTCTTCCATTTCAAAGCATGTATAGTTTACACCTCTGTGGATAGCTCTTCCATTCCTAGCATAATTTGCTGGATATCAATAGATACAAGACATCACAGGAGAATTTTTTAAGAATGAATGAATAAAACTCCTAAACATGTCTCAGAAGTTTAAGGATACTTCCAAACGATATGAACGCTTAAAAATATCCATTGTACTCGGGTGCATATATTGTATAAGACTGGGACCGAGATTACCAATTTTGCAAGAGATTGAGTCTATTTCAAATTGCAACCCTAGAACAACTTCTTGTCCATAACAAGTATTCATAGCTTCTCCATGCAATCCAGATAAACTTCAACTATTTTCAGGAGAAAACTCTATATATATTTTTGCTAAGCTCCCTCCCTCCCAACCCACACGCATGCCAAGTTTCAGTAAATAGATGTGCAAATGGAATTCAATCACCATTTTTGAAGCATCTGCTTGGTTACAGATATTCAGTCTTTGAAAGTGGGAACTGAGACAACAAATGGAATGGAAACATATAAGCTAATGAAGAAACGAGTGTCGCAACTCCTTTGTCTTAGAATAAATACATGACTGAGAGTAAAATGACAACTAAGAAAAAATAACTGGAAAACATACAAGCAATTGCATCGCCCTCAACCCCTTCTGAAAAAGAAAGAACGCCGTGCACAAGAATTGTATAAACTATTCCCACAATCTAATAGAAATCAAGAACATATCGTGATTTACCACAAGCAAAAATGGTTTCCCTCCAGTTTACTGGATTTGTCCCTTTTGACTTTTGCCAATTCCTAAGAAAGTTATAGTGCATATGAAGTTGTTGTTTCTACCCTAGATTAGCTTGCCATATGATATAATATTTAATCTGTAATGGCTATTTGAGGTCAACTCAGTTTTTACATGTACTGAATCTAATCTAGGAATTTGAATAAGGTCAAAGGGACAAATCCAACGAAATGGAGGTAAGAAAATTACAACTGGAAAATATACAACTAATAAAAAACCGCAACGTATACAAGCAATTGCATCGCTTACAAACCCTGCTGAAAAACACATTATGATGTGCACAAGAATGGGGTACAACATTTTCACAACATAGAAAATCAAGAATGTCTCATGATTTATGACGACCAAAAATGGTTTTCCCTCCATGCAGTGGATTTGTCGCCTTTGACTTTTTGTACTTCCAAAGATAGATTTAGTACATGTAAACTTGACTTCACTCCTCGTCTTTACACTAGCTTGGCTTGCCATACACTTTTTATTTATTATGTAATGGCTATTCGAGGTCTATTCGATTTTTACATGTGCAGAATCAATTCTAGGAATTTAAAAAAAAAAAATCAAAGGGGACAAATCCAATGAAATGGAGGGAGTACTCAACTGAAACGAGAATTTTACATGTATTTAAACAAGCAAAGTACCCGTAAAGCTGATGCGCAATGGCAAGCGCAGTGGTGGTTTTCCCAGTGCCCGGTGGGCCATAGAATAGCATGTGGGGACACTACAAAACAACCAAATATTCAAAAAATCATAACAATCTCAAAAAGGGTACAGCAAATATGAATAACCCTAGAGCTATTAAGCTCATTTATGCTAACAATACACTGCATGGTAATTTTAAAATTTGATAAACCCCGTTTCAGCATATCAGTAGGGTTCGCAAAATTGAAACACACAATCAATTACAAGCAGAGTGTTGGTGAAGGGGGAGTGAAGTGGTTACGTTTGTGGTCTCGAGGGTGTTGGTGAGGACTCGAACGACCTCGTCTTGGTGGGCTACGTCCTTCACTTGCTTGGGTCGACTGATTTCGCATTACAGACATTAGAAAAAAATGATGATCAAAACTTTGTAAATAACTATGTAAAACAAAATTGAGTCAAAATTGGGAGATGAGAGAGCAAGAGATTGTTACGTACTATTTCTCGACCCATGGCTGGGAGCTCTGCAACAATGGCGCCATTTCTCTCTCTACCTCTCTCTTCATTCCTTCTTTTCCCGCTCTTATATATTGAAGTAGAGCAGCCGGCAATGGTTGTGGGCAATAGGTATTTGGACAGGTGTTTGGGTGTGAGATGGTAGAGTTGTCAAACGGGCCGGGCGGCCCGCGGGCTGGCCCGACCCGGCCCGGTTCTGGCCCGGGCTGGCCCGGCCCCGTGCATGAACAGTAGCGGCCCCAGCACAGCGGGCTTGGGGCCTGGGCCTGGACCAGGCCTTCATTTGCTCCGAAAAAGCCCGGCCCGGCCCGGCCCGAAGTCGGCCCGGGTCTGGCCCGGGCCTGGCCCGGTTTGCGGCCCGGTCTGCGGCCCGGATCTGGCCCGGTCTGCGGCCCCACATGTTTGAATTTTTTTGTTTTTCCCCCCCTTTCTTCCACCCCTTTTCCAAAATTCCACTTTTACCCCCCCAACAGCAATATAACGGCTAGTTTGGGGGGTATTTTAGTCTAACCTATATTTTTCAACTCCTTTACACTCTTACCCTCCCCAACAACTATAAACGGATAGTTTGTAGGGGTATTTTGGTCTTTTGTGAAGTTTCTAAAATCTATAAATTCACACCATTTCTCTCTAATTTTTCACACCAATCTTCTTACTCTCTCTTACCTAAACATTCTATATTTCTACAAGCTTTGCTACTATTTTCCTCTCCAATTACTACTCTTGCTAATTACTACTAGTATTTACTAATTAGTACTCTTGTTTATTAATTACTAGTCTTGCTAAATTCTTTTTAATTACTAACTCTCTAATATTTGTTACTCGTTCATTCTTTTAATTGTTATTTCTTATTACTACTCTTATACTTGTGTATTTAGTTACTCTTACAAAGTTTAGCTCGAAATATGGCTGGATTATTGAAGAAAATGAGGCGTGCATCGTCATCACGAAAAACATCATCATCATCGCAAGCACCACCACCAGCACAAGCGCCAGCACCACGGCCATCACAAACACCAATCCAAGCACCAACACAACCATTCGTTCCTGGACGAATGAGTACAGGCTGTATGATAGATACCCAAGCCAATTGGGAGTTCAATCAAAACATTCCAGATTTTGAATACACGCCTGATGAAGACCCCCCGCATTATAGTCAAGGACGCAGCTCGGTTGGCGAAGCTACTACTCCGTGGCATAATCTCAACCCTATGCCTGGTCATGATGAAGAAGGGCCGAGCAATGCCTCCGGTAATGAGCCAGAAGTCCAAAAGGGGAAAAAAAGAAAGCCGAGTGTTGGAATCATTTCGATGTAGTTATGGTGGACGGCATCCGAAAAGCTCGATGTAAGTACTGCGCTAAATTATTTTCGTCTGGTAGTGGTAATGGACATCTTAACAGGCATTACCCTCTGTGTGCACCTCGACAAGGCCACGTCGAACCTACCCAAACGCAGTTATCTTTTGACGGTAAGTTATTTGTTTATAATCAGCGAGAGCAAAGAGACGGTCTCGCTGAATTTGTTATTCATGATGAACAAGCCTTTTCTTTTGCCGATAATCCTAAGCACTCTAGATATATGAACACATACGTTCAACCTTTGTACAAAAAGGTTCATAGAAACACAACTAGATCCGATGCACTCCGACAGTACAATGCTGCTAAAGCACGCCTTATCGATTATTTCGATAAATTTGAAGGTAAAGTTAGTCTTACTTCTGATATTTGGCAATCTCCTTATACTTTTGTTAGTTATTCTTGTGTGACCGCTCATTGGATTGATGTAGATTGGGTTATGCACAAGAGAATCATCGCTTTCGAGCACTTCCCTTATCCGCACGATGGAATGAACATTGCTATTCTTATATTAAAAGCATGCACCACATTTAAAATTAAGGATAAGATTATGAGTGTTAGTTTTGATAATGCTTCTAATAATAAAGTTGCTGTTGCAGCTTTAAAGGAGACGCTTCAACCTGTACTTAATGGTGAATTATTTCATGTTCGCTGTGTTTGTCACATTATTAATTTAATTGTTCAAGATGGTTTAGCTGCTGCAGGAGATATTCTTCTCAAAATGAGGGGTATGACAGCGTATGTTAATAGCTCGAGTCCGAGAACACAACAATTTAAAACGTTGTGTGTTCAATATAATATGCCTCGCAGGAGAGCAGTTACAGATGTGGTCCACAGGTGGAACTCTACATACCACATGCTTTTACACATTCTGGCATACCGAGAAGTCTATACGCATTTTCTACTAACCCAGTTCCCAGCCGGCTTGCCAACTCAAGAGGAATGGCAGATGGCCACATACCTAGCTGAATTTTTGGAGGTATTCTACACGTCTACCAATTTATTGTCTGGTACGTACTATCCCACCTCTCCTCTCGCTGTAATAGAAATTCTGAAGATGGCTACAATGTTAACAAAATGGAGATATATAGGACCCTTTAAGGAAATAGTAAAAGTGATGGATCAAAAATTTAATAAATATTGGAGTAAACTGCCTGCTATTTTTACTGTGGCTACTTGTTTAGATCCTAGGTTAAAGTTGCATGGCGTGAACGCCTCGATACAAGAGATATCGAAATTAATGTGCTACACAGCAGAGGAGACAACCGCATTCACAGCAAAAGTGAGCAAGAGGTTTGAGGACTTGTTCAACGTCTATCGTAATTCTGCTGACGTGCGCGGGCGAGCTACATCATCATCCACTGTTGAGAGGTATTATGCGCCATACCTTCAGGGCTTTGAACATCTAGTAGCAAGACAACTACCAGGTGAAGGTACTTCTAATTCGGCAGGTTCGTATACTTTTTCCTCTTTTAATGAGATTGGTGTATATGCAAATACTGATCATTATTCTGATTTATCAAGGCAAGAACAGGTTAATTTTAATTTGTTAAATTTTTGGAAACAAAATCAAAACATGTATAAAACTTTATCCCAAATTGCACGGGATGTACTGCCAGTGCAAGCCTCCACGGTTGCTTCAGAGTCGGCATTTTCAGCCAGCGGGAGGGTTTTGGATGACAGGAGGAGTCGTCTTAACCCCGAGTCGCTCGAGCTATGTGTATGTTGGAAGGATTATCTTGATGCGAAATACCGCGAGCAAGATAAACCGATTGATGATAGGAAGAGCAGTGACTCGGATATTGAAGTACTTCTGGATGATTAGGTAATTTGTTTTTATTTTCCTCTTTTGATCCTTTTGGTTGACGTTGCAGATTTCTTGATCTTTGATTGCTGATATTTTGGATAGACATGCATTATTATTTTGATTGTTAGAATTTTAAGAATAAATTTTTTCACAAAATATACTTTTTTTCCATATATATAAAATAAATTTTTACAAGCAAGATATATATTTTTTCGTATATATAAAAAAATAGGTAACTTCGCCTGTTTGTTTACAAGCAGCCGGTCCCAAGCCCGGATAAAAGGAGGAGGGCCTATGAATACATTTATTATTTTTCTATATAAATTTTTATGTGTTAAGATTTTATTAATAAAGCTCACCAAGAAGAGTATGAAAATGTTTAACATATAATAAAAAATATAATGGCTAACAAATAAATATGTATATACATACATACATATATATGTATATTACTTATAATGAAATAAAAGGATAAAGATTAGGTTCGTTAAATTGTGAATATTGCCTAGAGATGAAATTTAAAATTGAATAACAAGAAGAAAAAAAAAGGGCCCGGGCCCGGCCCAAGCCCGGCCCTAGCTATTGGGCCTAGGGCCAGGGCCTGGACTGGGCCTAGGTTTGCCTTCGGCAGGCCCGGCCCGGCCCGGCCCGGTTGGCAGCCCCACTGGCCAGGCCCCGGCCCGGCCCCACAGCAGGCCCGATGGGCTTGGGCTGGGCCGGCCCAAGCCCGGCCCTTTGACAACACTATGAGATGGACTGGCACTTCGCACCAAA
Organism: Escallonia herrerae; assembly: GCA_033070095.1. Classification (NCBI taxonomy): domain Eukaryota; kingdom Viridiplantae; phylum Streptophyta; class Magnoliopsida; order Escalloniales; family Escalloniaceae; genus Escallonia; species Escallonia herrerae. The sequence goes on along the minus strand of JAVXUP010001972.1, from coordinate 155,766 downwards.
CAAAAACAACAAAAATAATGAAAGGCAAGTCATAAAGGCCGTACGTTTACATAATTTTGTTTTCGTTTTTGTAATAAAGATGAAAAAGATATTTTTTTTGTGTACTTTTATCTTTTTCAGTTTCGTTTTTAATAAAAAAATCCAAATAGTGGCAAAAAGGAGAAAACATCCAAAGGGTGTTTTCACTTTTTTCCACCGATTGTATTCTCTGTGTCAGAGAACACTTCTCCTTTGGACTGTTCACATTTTTCCTCTGCAGCCTCTCTGTCTCTCACTCTCTCTCCCCTGCGGGAAGCGTGCCGAACCAAGAAACTGGAGCTCCCAGAAAATCAAATGGGTGCCGTCGAGTTTGATAGTCACCGGATATGGTATACATTTTTTTATCTTCCCAAGTCTTTCTAGTTGGTAAGGACACACACAACAGGCCAGAAGGTATGTGAAAGTAGAAGACGGTGGCCATGAAAACTTTCTTCTGATCTTTCTTTGCAGGAAAAAGAGAAGAGAGAGAATTCTCAAGTGAAAACACATAGCAATTCCATTAGAGCAAGACGGATTTTGCAGGGAGCTGTGCAGATAGCGATTCCATTATCCTGTTACTCGAACAGGGGAAGGGAAATGGCAGGTGTGGGAACAGGGAAATGGGGACAGGGGAAGGGGAAGGGGAAGGGAAAGGGAAATGGCAGATGTGAGAACTAGAAGGGGAAGGGAAATGGGGCCACAGATGTGGGAATGGGGAAGGGGAAGGGGGACGCGTGAAGGGGAAATGTGAGGGGAAGGAGGACACATATGTGGGTCCACGGAGCAATAGTGTAAAGAATGTTAAAAAAACATACAAGAATGTATCTAAAAAAATTGGTAAAAATAGAAATGAAAAAGGTAAACGTACAGAAAAATTGAAAAAATGGATACTGAAAAAACTAAAAGTACACAATACAATTTTAGAACTGAATACTAAAATCTTGAAAACAAAAACAGAATACAAAACGCAAAAAATAATTGTGTAAGCGTACGCCCCCAAAACTGTTTTTGTGTGTTTGGACGTAGGATTTAAACTGGAGTGAGTATTTGTAAATCACTTGGATAAAATAATTGTTTGGATAGTTCAAAAGAGAATTTTTAAATTTTCAGAGTGATTTGAACTGTGGATTTAGTTTGAACTAGTTATTTGTCAAATTCACTCAGTAATTTACAAATTCACAATAACTAGTTTTCAGTTTTTTTAAGAATCTTGTCTCCAACCTTTTTTAACAACTTTTTACTTCCTTTCTTTCAAACAAGATATTTCAAAATGATAGAATGTATAAATCAGGGGATTTCGAAATGATGGCATTTAGAAATGCCCAGTATTTCAAAATCTCATATCCAAACACACCATCAAGTTTATATTCAGTACATATTTAGTACCCAGAAGCTAGTTTAGTACCCAAGTTTGAAAGTCCGCCAAAGAAGTACTCAACTTTGAAATAGCGTAATAAATCAGTAACTCCGCTGACGGACGACAGATATCATTAGAAAGTCAAAGGGGCAAGACCGTCATTATGAAGAAAAAAAAGATGATATAAACTTTATCCACGTGACCGCGTGGGCCGTCCTTTTTTACATTTCCAATGCACTTTTTTTCAATTCTAATACAAATTAATTTTTTCATCAAGACCGTCATTATGAAGAAAAAAAAGATGATATAAACTTTATCCACGTGACCACGTGGGCCGTCCTTTTTTACATTTCTAATGCACTTTTTTTCAATTCTAATACAAATTAATTTTTTCATCCAGTCTCTCTCTTCTTCTTTGCCTCCTCTTCCTCCTCTCTCTCTCTCATGCAAACCGCCCATTACTGGACAGAATCTCCACACACTACAACAAATATGAGATGTCCCCACGAGTATGCCCACAGTGCTCTCGGTACCGTAGGTTTATGTGCATGTGTACCAACGGTAGCAGCACTACCGTCGTCTTATAAACCAAATTAGAGTAAAAGAAGCTTTTTATATCTTGATATCCTGAGAGTTGAAATCTCAAATTGGATCTCTTCGCATCTGTTCACATGCTCCAGCCCCGCCCGTCGCCGCCGTAACTATCCACCAGGTTTCACTTCTCCTCGCCTTTCATTTTCTTGCTCCTCCCGATCAATTTTGGAAGAATCTTTTGATCTTTATCTACCAGGTCACCGCCGATCTCGATCTACCACGTCTCCTCCATCACTGAGCTTAGTTAGGGCTTCGATTTTCAGATTTCATCTACCGCCGATCTCGATCTACCACGTCGCCTCCATCACTGAGCTTAGTTAGGGCTTTAATTTTCAGATTTCATCTACCGCCGACTCGATCTACCACCTCAGATAAGTCAAGGTCTCAGAATTTTACTTTCTTCATCTCTGTGTCTCTAATTTGATAATTTCCTTGGAAAATTTTCTCTTGGATTATTAGATTGGTTTTGGTGTTACTTAGGAATATTAGATACTCATGTTTGATGGTGAGTTTTAAATGCTATGTTTACGTGATTTGGATGGAATACTAAAAAATCTTTACATTGAGAAGGTATCCATTTTGTAGAGACAAAGTCTTTAGAGATCGTTGTGGTGGCTGGGTTCTTGGTTTATGCACAGATAGGTGTCAAATAGATGGCTAGCCGACTCTGGGCATTTGGAAGGAACTAGAAGTTGCGTGCAAATGGTTTCGCTAGATAGTTGATGAGTGTGATGCTTGGAAGCAATCCATTTATGAAAATTCACAGTGGGATCCTGTTTGATACATTACTTGCCGATTTGTAGTTTGCATTGTTTGTTTTGAGAAAGCCCAGCATGTTTGCTGATGAACTAGGAAAATTCAGTCTTGGTTACTCTTCTGTGCTTAGAAACTATGACTCCCTTCCTATTGAGATGCTCGAAGATTTGGCTTACAAGCATAGCTTCAACTGTTGCAGAAAGGATACTGATTTGTCAGTTTACGTTCCTCCCCACCCCTCCCCCATTTGGGAGAAAGGGGTTTTGTTTTTTGTTCTTCTTGTTGTGGTGGTGGAAGGGGGGTGAGGGTAGGATGAAAAATTGTTGTGGTACATGTTAGGTTGATATATTACTGTTTGTTCACCTTGTTAAATAGAAGAACATTTTTCATATCTTTGCGTCTTTTGCATTGTGGATGAAGTCCGACATGGATGCAACGTGGCTGTCATTTTCATTATTGGATTTAATGGCAGTTGGTCGAGGTATTCAATGGAGCATGAGGAGAAGCGGCACTTGACTTGAATCGTCATCCATGTTGGCTGCAGTTAAGGCTCAACACTTGTGACTTTGGTAGCATGCATCATCACCCCAACCATACTCTTCATTTCTTTTAATCTTGAAGCATCCAACCTGGGGTCCATCTTTCTTTTTGCACTATAGCAGCTGTTTGTCGGATGTTTATTTGGAATGGAAGGCTTTTCTTTAAAACTTCTACTTGTTTTCCTTGAAGCATTCGGCACGGGCTCCATGTAAGCTTTTGCTTTACTACTGATGTAATTTCACGTAATTGGAACCAAAGGCTTCTTTCCGTTCTCGGAACCACCTCAACTAGGATTTAGTTGATCTGACTAAATGAACCTCGTTGAGACCTTTCAGAATTTCCAGGTTATGGAGTTGTGGTCTTGAAAATGCTTTGCCTGTGTTCCCTCTTCCTCCATTCTATCTCCCTCAACTTTGAAGTTGATAATCAAGTTTCTGTCTGTCAATAGTTTCCAAGTAGACAGTGATGCTTTCTTCGTACAGTGTTTCTCCATGTTTTCTATTCTGTGGTTTGTATTGTTTTTTTGTTTTTAGTTCTTTCTTATCCTAAAGTTTTTCTGATAAAAGATATCAGACCTATGACTGGGAGATTTAAAACAGGGAACCAAAATTAGTAGATAGTTATATACATCCAAAGCACTTAAAAAACTGCTACGTTGGTATTTGTTTTGTGATGCAGATTGGTTTTAGTGCGCCAAAAGGTTGTGGAAAAAAACAAGAATTTCACCAGCCCAACTCCATTTAGCTACTATGGCACAAACAACTCTGATAAATGGGGAAGTTTAATTCCAGTGAGCTTAGGCTGTTTCGTTGGAAAACTACAGGGTGGTTGTGAACAAAAACTTAAAGCCCTTGATCCAAAAGTACTATCTTGCAACTGCTACTTTGGTTGAGAATGACTTAGAATAAATTCTTTAATTATTCACCTTGCATTTCCTGTCTTACAATCTCATGTTAGACATCATACAAATAAATTCTTTGACATCATTCAACACTAGTGTGCATACTTGGAGTTACTTGTCTGGGATTTGTGTAACTCTGGAGGATGCTTAATTTGTGCAGATAAGTTATGAAGGAAATGCAGGACTGATGATACAGAGGATAAAAACTACAATCTGTGCAAATGCTTTGGCTTTGATATTAGAAGAATGCAAAATCTTGAATAGCACATATGCTAATTACAGGTTGGTTGTAGAGCTTCATCCAATCACTAAGGGTGATGATGGCAACATCATAGTTCAAGGAATCTCATACCACTATGGCCGTGCGGATCCAACTGTCATAGGGTATGTACCAAATAGGACTATGAATTTGTAGTTACTTGTTTCCCTTGCATTAGTGGTCTCTGCGCTCGCGAATGACTAAACTATCTATTTATGATTTTAGGGGAGTTGAAGCTCTCTAAAGGTTGATCAAGATGCAAAGGATAAGCTTTTTTCATTGAATTAAATGCATGATAGAACTTTGGAGCAAAAAGCATGCCATGGATGACTCTAAGGGAGCATTCAAAAATACATTGTATGTTATATTCACAGGGGGAGCAAAAATTTCTGGTGTACGTATGTAAAATAAATTCAATTCTTAGAATAACACCTTGAAGCAAAGGCTTCTTAGTTTATGTTAACCTCGTACAAAATTGGTTTGGGTTCCTTGTGATTATTAATGTTGGTAGGTGGTGTAGTTTACAATTGCCATTAGCATCAACTTTCTTGTGTTTATTGTTTGCAGTACTTTAACTGTTGTGATAATTTGAAGGATTACTTTCTTTTGTTTCTATATCTTTTGAGTTGGATTATGTGTGTTTGCATTTAAGTGCTTTAAAGATAATGTACCACTATGGTTAGATCTCTTAATACTGAAGCTGGTGCTTGGCAGGGTACAGGGGTAGCATGGAAATGATTTTCGAAATATTTTTTTTGACAAATAATGAGCTATGCCTACGGTAGTACCGTAGGCATAGGTTGGGAATAAAAATAAGAATACAGATATGCCTACGGTAGTACCGTAGGCATAGCTGGGAATAAGTGGGTTAATACGAATTCGGCATAGGTATATAGGCTACGGTATAACCGTAGGCACTACCTTCAACCCCGTAGGCATAGATCTAGGGCATCGCCACTTCTGGCTACAGTATAGTACCGTAGGGATAGGCTATGCCTACGGGACATGGCACCTATACCTACGGTACTGTACCGTAGGCACAAGCTGGTTTTCTTGTAGTGACATAATCACCATCGCCAGACAGAATCTCCGTACTGTGGCCCACCAAATAGAATCACCATCGCCGGCTGTCGCTCATCGCCCAATACACAACAGCCCATCACCATAAGGAATTTCCACACAGTTAACATCGTCGACCCTTTATCAGTTGCTCATCGTCAGCCGTAACACCTCACCTAATCGCCAGTAACCCACCATTGTTGCACCTCTCTCCTTCCGCATCATCGACGAAACCACCGCTACCGCACCTCTCTTCCCACTACAACAGTGAAACAACCATTGCCCCTCGCCTAATTTCCCACCTCTCCACGCTATCGCTCATCCACACAATCGCCCACCTCTCGCAATTTCCTACTCGCTGGCTAGCCTCTTTCATCAGTGAGAGATGCCCACCATTGCGGCCTCTCTCTTCCCACTGCAACAGTGAATAGCCACTGTCCCTCGCCCAATTTCCCACCTCTCCACCTTTATAGCCAACCTCTTTCACCGGCGAGACACCACCGCTGTAGCAGACCACTCACAAACCACGGCACCATGCATAAACTCGTACTATCGTTGCTCTCCCCCCTCACCACATCACAGAATTAGTCACCACCGACTTGTCTGTTCGCCGGCCAGCCTCCTTCGTCGGTGACACAACACTATCATTACTGCAGACCACCCACCACATGCATCTTCACAAACCACCACTACTAAAAACAAACCTTCACTGCTGGCGCTCTCTCCCCCGGCACATCATGGAACCTACAGCCACCCTAATTTCAAAAGAATAGGTCACCATTGACTTTCCTTTGTCGCCGTCGATCTTTGTGTATTGGTGTGTGTGTGTGTGTGTGTGAATTAAAGAAGAAGAAGAAGAAGAAGAAGAGGGAGAGAGGGAGGGGGAGGGAGAGGGAGAGAGGGAGGGAGAGGGGAGAGAGAGAAGAATAATTGTGTCAAAAGGACGGTCCACGTCCACGTGGACAGGGTTTATATCATTTTTTCATGATGATGATCTTGCCCCTCTGACTTTCTAACGGCATCCGTCGTCCGTCAGCCGAGGTGCTGATTTGGTACGCTATTTCAAAATTGGTTACTTCTTTGGCGTACTTTCAAACTTGGGTACTAAAGCTGTACTGAATGTAAACTTGAGGGTACAGTTTTATAATTTGCCCAAAAAAAATCCAATGCAGCAAAGGGAGTGAGGTAACCGGCGGATGTTATGAGAGCTAATCAAATCTTGACTTACTAATGTCTAGAAGGTTTTTATCTCACTAGATTTAAATCTTGTGTTACATCACTTTGTCACAATTATAAATAAAATGAAGATTTTGGGTTATTTTTATTTTTCTCCCTCATAGTTTGCTCGTTTTTTTGTTTCAGCTCATGTATTTTCAAATCTTTGATTCAAATTTTGTATTATGTGCCCCTCATCGATTTAGTCCCTTCGTTAGCATTTCTATTATAAATTGAAGATATTTTGATCAATTACAACTGCCTTAAAACCATCTTCTATCCCTCCCCCCCCTCCGTTTTCCCTCTCTTCTCTATCCTCACGCACCACCTGAGGCCACCACCACTAGTGCCCATCACCAAGCCAACCACCACACCGCAGTTGCACGAAACAACATCGTCAGCCATCTACCACTGCTACCGCCATCACTCCAGCACCACCACAACCAATACCCCTTCCACTTTTTAACCATCACTGACGACGTTGCCACACCATGAAATTCAGATCGTGAAGCTGCTGAATCTGTCACCATTGCTGCACCACAAGCACTAACAAATCACCATATGTCCGCTCCACCACCACACTATTTCACCACTGCCTTATTTCTTTCTCTATTGGTTTTTCTCGATCGACTATTTCATTTTCATTTGTTTGTTGATTTGATGTGTATTGTGTGTAGTAGCAGTGGATTTTGGTGCTAGTGTTGGCAGTGGCAAATTGGTAGTGCTAGTGTTGGCAAATTGATTTGGCGATGTTGATGGTGATGGTTGGAAGGGGAAAGGGGTTGATGGGTGTGGAGGGAGTGTGATAGGTGTTGGTGTTGATGGTTGTGGAGGCAGTGTGATTGATAGTGGTGTTAGATCGTAAAGGTTTGGAGAGGGAGGGGTGATGGGTTTGGAGTAGTGTTATGGGTGGTGGTGTTAGATGGCTTTGGTTAGGTGGGGGAGGGTGATGGGTGTGGAGGGAGTGTGATTGGTGTTGGTGTCAATGGTTGTGGAGGCAGTGTGATTGATAGTGGTGTTAGATCGTAAAGGTTTGGAGAGCGAGGGGTGATGGGCGTGGAGGCAGTGTTATGGGTGGTAGTGTTAGATGGCTTTGGTTGTGTAACACCCCGATACTTTTTCGGAGTTATTTAAAATTTTTAGAAGCGAATAATTTTTTTTCTTAGTGCCGATCATTTTTTTTAACAACTTTTAGTGACAAATTAAATGTTTAACGATTAGGGTGACTGAACTTTATCGGCTAACTTCTAGCGATGATACATTTTATATATATACTTAACGTTGACGTATATATTTTTAACGATGAATTTTCGTTTAGTTACCGTTGATATTTTATGTAGCCATTTTTAACGACGAATTTATATTCTTAGCACCGGTATACTTTTAGTGACAATTAAATTTCTTTTAGCATTTATGTAATAGTGAAGCAGGGTCATGTGACAAACCTATTAAAAATTTTCTATCATGAAAAACATATAATGAAATATTATTGTGGACCTTTTTATAACAAGAAAAAGGCTTTAGGTAAACATAAGAATAAGTTACAAAATTTGAGGGGGCTTTTTGATTATGTTCCAAATTAGGGTTATTATATATAGATAATAGAATAGTGATAGCCCTCCTAGGCATTGTTGGAGATCTATTGCGGCAGAGAGAGATATTAAGAAAGAGAAAGAAGATAAGGGATCGAAGGAAGAGTCTTCCGGCGATCGGGATTTGGTTTTTCCGGTAGGTCTCCTTCTAGCTTCCTTTCTATTTTGTTTTAGAGTTCAGTTAATGGGGGGACATGAGAGAACCATAAGGATTTTGGGTTTAGGTGCTGCGTGTTTTGTTGTTTGCAGATCCGTGTATATGTGCAAGGACTAGTCATTGCCACGAGGAAGTTTAAATTGTACGTAGTAAGATACGTGAAAGTATATGGGTTTGAGTGAGTTGCATAAGAGTGCTGGAAAAGTGATAAAGGGAGAGAGTGGACTGAAGTGGGCTTTGTGCGTGTGTTTATGGGTGCTTGTGTGTTGTATATATGTGGGTGTGTATATGTATATGCATGGTGAGTAAACTCAAATGGTGCATGTAAGTGTTGGACAAACTAAAAGGAGAAGAAGGGAAAGAGGCAAATAGCAACGTGGGGAGGGGGGTTGCTCCTGTGTCATTGTGTCTGTGTTTTTGGTGTAAAGTGTGCTTGTATGTTTAAGGAAGAGGGGGGGAACCGGGTATAATTGTGTGCTTGTCTTAGGTGTAAGCTGGTGAGTGAACAAGAGTGCAATGGGTACATTAAAAGTGTGAGTTAGTGTAATGGAAATGAGAGAAGCTGGGACAACCATGCGGGGTTGCCATGATGCAGGTGGGTTGCGAAGGAAGCAGCACAGGCTGCTGCGCATGTGGAGTTATTTGTGTATGCCATGTGCTGTGTGCTTTGGCGTGCGTGGGCATGCGTATATCAGGGTGTGCGTGGTACAGTGTTGTGGGTTTGTGAGTGTAGTTGTAAGAGAGAGAGAGACATGGAGAAAGAAAGGGCAGCTGAGTCAGTGCTCGTTATCAAGAGACTGTAGCTGTGGAGTGTGTCTTGGATGAGAGGGGGATAAGACCCACTACCATGAGGCAGTGGGTGTGAAAGAGCAGAAGGTATTCTGTGAGAGTGTGAGAGGGTAAACTGGTTCTTGTGCATGCGTGTATTCATATGCATGTGTGTGTGTGAGTTGTGCTCAGGTGGTGTGTGTGAGTGTTTTTTGTGTGGTTAGTCATGCATGTGTGTGAATGAAATGAAAAGAAGGGAGAGAGAGAGAGAGAGAGAGAGGCAGTGGGTGAGAAGGTGGGTGAGTGCTTGAATGAGGGAGTGTGAGACTGTGTAATGTTTGTGTATATTTATGTATGGTGATGAACTGAAATTTGGGATGTTTTATGTGTGCATGTGTGTATATAGTGTGCTTTTGAAGGTGAAACGAGTGCATGAGTGTGTGCATATGTGTGTCTTGGGCAAACAAGAAGAGAAGCTACTGCCATGAGGCAGTAAATGTTACGAGTAGTGTGTATTTTTGTGTGTGTGGTGTGTGTATAAACATAAGTGTATAGTTAGTGGGTATATGTGTGTGTGTGGAAAGTATGTGTAAGTTGGTGTGTATGCGTAAGGGTATGCATGCGTATAGTGTATATCAGGAGTGAGCGGATTGAGAGAGTTATGTGAGTGAGTTGATTTTAGGAAGAAGACTGTGCACGTACAAGGGATGAAAGAAAGAAGAGAAGTACGGAGCGGGTAACGGGTTGATGTTAAGTTTGGTGCGTGCATACGCTAGCACACGCTTATCATTAGCATGTGAAATTTTATAGTATAATACATTAGGCTATATAAGAAATTCTAGCAAAAATTCATAATTTTCTGAGATCGTATGGAATTTTAGTATTTTCTGTAATTTTAGATTTGTAAAATTCTTTTGGAGCCTTTAAACCTAGAAAATGTTTAGGAAAAAATTAGAGTAATGTCTTTATGGTATAAATAAGACTCAGTTTGAATTTGATGATTTTTAGAGTTTATTTGCTATAGTTTCCGTATCGCATTGGTTTCAGCAAAATAAATAATTAAATAATAGTTTGAATGCCTTTTAATTTCTAATTTCAATTGTTATATCTTTTCTACATATTTTAAATCTGTTACAAAAATTATGGAACTTTATCTTCAAACAGAGGCAATTTTGGCAATTTATGAGTTTTTATTTAAAGAAATTATTTTTAATTCAAAAATATTAAAAATTTCAGAAAATTTATATTTTAACTTGTTATAATGTTTTAAGCTATAAAAGTGTTTTACTGTAATTTATTATAAATTTAAGAGTATCTTTGCACGTTAAGGAGTGTATAAAATTTTCGGTTAGGTTGGCCGTGTGTGGAATCCGCTTTGAGTTGTGTGATTTCGAGGTTAGAAGCAAGCGCCGTTTAGGTGGTTGATATTAGATTTGTAGTAGGGTAGCATATATTTTGTTCTAACATATAGATTTGTCAATCCAGGTTTATTCAAAAAATATTGATAGATTGTTAGCATCACTTAGCTTGGACCGCGGTAAGAAATTCTATCTGAACCTCATTTCGTTATTCTATTTTCAAATATTTTATTATGGAATCTTTACAAAGTTCATTGAGCTCTGTTTTTTTTATGATTGATATGAAAAGTACTTTCGAAGTACCCATGGAACCCTAATTGAGCCGTTTAGCGATCGTTTGAAATTCTGATTCATACTTATCTGTTTATTGACTAAGTCATCGTAAATATTTTTAATTTTATTTATTGCTTCTCAATGTTGACATGAGTTAGTAACTTAAGAGTTATAAGGATGGTCTGTATTGTTGAAGTTATAAGGATGGTCTGTTAGTTGGGTTAAACTAGTACATAGATGGACTAGTCAGTGTACATATGCATATGTAAAGCGTATCGAGCACTGCTGGGGTGGCTTTGCTACAGCGTACTACTCACGTTCAATGTTTCCTGTTTATGTTTTATTGCACTTGAATTGTTTTGAATATTATCCATTCATGCTTTATTATACCTGAAGTCTTTCAAATGACTATTATTTAAGGGATTGAGTTGAATACTCATATCTATTTTTATATCGTATTGTAGTGATTTCATCGAAAGCAAAATCCCTCAAAAAGATGTTATTGGACTTGAATGTAAAAATTGTTCGTGTTGTTCATCTTTGTTGAAATGCTGTCCTTTTATTGAAAATACTTTTAAAAAGTTTTGTTTGAATCTATATGAAAACCCGTCCAAACCTTTTTGTGTTTTTTAAATCTTTGATCGACCTTACTGGGCTCTCGAAAGCTCACTCTCCTTTGACTTCCTTTCTGCAGGTGATAGCCAGCATTTAGGTTAAGGCTGCCTACACAGATTAGAGCCGAGCTAGCTGAAGAATTTAAATTTAAGTTTAGTATTGATCATTAGAACCCCTGCGTGGATAAATATTATTGTTTAAATATTTTTTAGACTTAGACTTGATATTTCAATTATGACAGTTGATTGAGAATATAGTTTGATAGACAGATAGTTGCTCTAACGGCTTATTGCATTATTTATTGAGGTTAAGGACATAATTGTCTTAGCGTTATTGATCGATTGAGTGTTAACATTCTGAAAAATTTTGGGATGTTATAGGTTGGGAGGGTTGATGGGTATGGAGCAGGGTCATGGGTTATAGGTGGTGGTGTTAGATGGTGAGAGTTAGGAGGGGGTGGTGGGTGGTGATGTTACATGGTGACTATTGGGAGATAGAGGTGGGTGATGGTGTGCGGGCAATGATGGTAGGGTGGGTTTGTTGGGGGGAAGGACTGTGCTACAGTGATGGCATTGAAGTAGCGACGGTTGTGGCAGATACAGCAGTGAAGAGGTGTCACGTGCATGGCATGCGCCATTTTCGCGTTAAAGGCATGAAATGACCAATTTAGCCCTCAATTTAATAGGAAAATACATGAAGGACTAAAATGGTCATAGGGCATCATACAAGGACAACTTTGAAGGATTGAGGAGAACATGGACTTATATTGAAAAAAAGAGTTAAATATCGGGTTGACCGTTGTACTATAACACAGATTTCAGTTTAGTCAATGAACTTTGATTTCTGTCAGAGTGATCATCAGGCTTGTCAATTTATCCAATTAGGTGATTCTATTAGCGTCGGTCAACTCCAAGTCCGTTAAGTGACTTTGTATTGCCTACAATCCATAGACAATATAAAGTAAATAAGTGATAGGAGGTGTCGAGGCCATCATGTGTTGGCGAGAATGTTGGCACATCTGCTGATCACTCTATCGACATTCTCAATCTTGGTTTCCTCCTGTCGGTCATTAGCTCATACACTCAATTATTAGTTAGCGAGCTATATATGCGAGAGTTTATCTCAATTGACTTGATGAGGTCCACAATGGCTGTACATCCAAACAAATGATGACCTTTTTTATGTTTAGATTGATTGCTAGTTGGAGCCATCTTGCAATCCCCATCATTCAATTGTTAAAAAGTTGTGTTTATGACATCCTTTGAATGTATGCTAACTCCAAATTGAAGTTCGTGACTATGAAAACTTTTTAGAATAATTATCTGGGAAACAAGAGGAAATTCGCTAAAAGCAATAACTTCGGCAACTCTGGGAAATCATTAATAATAACAAGAAGAAATATATAACATGTTATAAATTTGAGGAAAAAATAGACATCTCAAGCAAGATTTTGGATAAAATGAAAGGTAGAAGATCGAAGATGCTAGAAAGTTCCATAATACAAACGGGGGAAAAAGATGGCAATGAAATCGTTTTCGTGAATTAGGAGATGCAAGTTTGCATGATTAGTGAGCAACATGTGGCGACGGTTACTCAAGCTTTCGACTAGTGGTATGGTTTTGGCTCTATTGTTAACATGTGCAACGACAAACCATAGTTCAAGGAATATGTAGAAGTTGTTAAGGGGCAGACGTTGCTTGTAAGGAATCACAATTCTGCTAAGGTTTTGGTAAGGGAAATGTTAAACTCTAGTTTACTGCGGGTGAAAAGCTTGTTCTTCTCAAAGTGCTTCATGCTCATGAATCCAAGAAAGGCTTGTCTCTGCAAGTTTGCTTTGTAAGAAAGCCTTGTGTAGCGAACTGCATCAAAAAATCCTCAAAAAAAAGGAAGGTTTTATGGATTTGCCATCTTATTTATTTAAATAAAAATAAATTCAAAAAATTCAAAAATGACTCTAAAAATGTCCAATTGATAACTAATCTATCAAAAACAGAGAAATGGATTCGAAGACTGAGTTATAAAACGGGAAGGTGTTAGGCACCCGCCACACCCTTTCGGTCTCTAGTTCATTTTTATTGAGTTTTGGCCTTTAAAACACATAACATGTACATATGCAATAAAACTAACTCTAAGTTTATTTCTACATTATTGGCTTAAACTCAACATTAGGGGTCGAATGACCTAAGTATCCAGTCAGAACAACCGGAATTGAAATTAACATAGTTCGACTTTGATCCTATGAGAGGCAACCAACACTTCGGTCTTAGACTCGAACTATAAAATGAAAAGACTCTTTTTGAGTTTTATGTAATACAAATGTGATCGCAGGAAAGGGAATTATTCTAAACTATCACATTATAACTAGCCTAGAAAAGTAATAAAATGTACCTCTCGAATGCGCTTGCCTAGAAAACTTGGGAACGCTTCGAGACGGATCCTCAATGCAAGTGGCTTAAGAATATCAAAACGAATGTAAAGTGATAAATACCCTTAGAGATGATCTACAACTTCTAAGAGAGAAATGGTATAAAAGCTTTAGGGAGAAAAAAGCTTTTTCCTGAAAACATAGCCCAAAGACCCCATTATAGAGGTATGGGCGAACTGAATATTTGATGAAAATTCCAAACTTGAAAAAGTCAACGCACCGGCCAGTTGGTCAAAGAATCGGTGGATTTTTCAACCAATCAGCCGGTTCAACCCCCCCCCCCCCCCTCCTTTTTTTGAATTTTAGGACATTAATGTTGACCTACGGGTCTAGATTCTTTATTTTGATGATTCCAACATTACTATTTAGTGATTAATCTAACTGTGTTATTAAGTATAATTTCAGGAAATATTAAAATATGGACATCTCATTAGATGAAGACCTTGGACTTAGAATAGGTTCGCTTTTTCTTTGTAATCATTCTAAGCTACATTTTCTTAAAGACTAAACACAAAATCAAAAAGAGCTAAAACCGAGAAGCATAGTGTCTTTCATTCGATTGAATCCTTCAGACTTCATTTTTGGATTGAAAAAAGGGCTTTCACTCAAAGGATATCTTCTACATTCGACCGATTCCATCAGAAACATCTTTTTTTTTTATCTTAAAGAATTTTCATTTGAAAGATGGCATTTTCATTCGAAAGTTATGGTTTTCACTTGAAGGTGATAGTTTTTATTCGAAGGATGTAGTTTTCATTCGATTAAATCTTTTTGTGGCTCAAAGTACTTCCACTTTTCAATTTCATCTGAATGAATCTGGTATTCATTTGATCAAATTCTTCAGAGGTAACTTTAATCTTTCTTGAATGAAATTCCTCCGAACGATTTTAAAAATTCATTCAAATTATTTCTTTTAAAATATTCTGTCTTATCCCTTTAAATGTTATCCAATGGTCATATCCTTTCAAGTGTATAAGGGACCCTTATGGGCTTTAGGGATAATATCACTTATATCTTTGAGTTTAGGGGTAAATTACAGACAAGGACACAAGTTAGCATTTGATAACCTTACGGTTATTTAACCTAGGATTATATTTGATTTTGATGATAACTAACATTAACGATTATGTTGTCTAACATGCATTGAGTTGATGAAGCAATATGTACAATCTCATACTCATGCAAACAAAGAATTAGACGAACAAATCGTTCAAAGTCACTCAACGAAACGCTCAATGAAGGAATTCGTCAATTGAGTTTTACAATGCTTTTATTTCCTTCTTTGTAACTAGACTTAGAGAGATGATCGTAACGATAACTGTAAACCTAGAACTTGCCCATAGGTTTTGTGATGCCCCGAACCTAGGTTTACGAGGTTATTATTACTTAGCGACGATTATAGTAAGTAAGACGAATTTAGACTGTTAGTGAAGACCTTACAAGCAGATATAAATTTGATCTTTCGCGTTAATTATTGTGAGCAATATTATTTGTTGCATCTAGCAACATATTTTAATAATATGATAAGCCATAAATGATGAAGTTTGTACAATAGAAAAATTCATGGAAGTGAGCGGTTTGCAATTTATAACTGACGAAATTGTGCCGCTATAATATTATATAGTCTCACATTAAATAATTATGCATATTAATGAGCAGAAAACAAAAAGGGAAACAACAATAAATAAATAAATAAATAAAAATAATTGATAATACATAAAGGGAATATGAGAAAGGGTGTGAACAAAAAAAAAGAACAGAGAAAGAGAGAAGACGGAGAGAAGATGTGAGCAGGCCGCATGCCCTAATCAGGCATCGCCGCTCCCATCTCCGGCGTCCAATTGTCGTCCACGCTCCATCTCCGGCGAACAACTCTGGTCGCGCCTCCATCAAGCATCACCGCACAACATCTTCGCGACAACCATGCCGTAGCCAAAGGCGTCGCTGCCACTACCAAGTCGCCGTGCGATCTGTGTCACCGGCCACCATGTCTTCAGCGAGTACAACTCCGGTAGGCAGCCCAATCGCCGGCAAGCAACTCCAGCTGCCTCTTCACCGAGCCTCCGTAACTGCCTTACCGCAAACGACGCCCCGCTGCCACCACCGTGCAATATTCATCGTCGGCCGACCAAAATACCGATCAACACCAAGGACGACCATCAGCCGCTGTCGGCTCTCTTCCCTGTCCACCGACTAGTCATCATGGCCACTGGGACCTCCAATTAGTATTGCGACTACAGTTCTACGGCGAGCGACATAGTCGTCGTCGATTTTCAGCCTTGATTTGCCAAAATCAACGACCATCGATGACAGCTGTTAACACGCTCCGATTGCCTGTGATTTACTATGCCAAGCACTGTTCTTTTTGGCACTTTGTATAAATTGTGAAATGGGTTTTTTGTGGTTTCTTATGTTGTTGATGAATGGGTGCAGTGGTGGTCATTTGGCGGTAGTGTTGGCGATGGATGGTGGTTTTTGTGTACTGCTGTGGTTGTCCGACATCTATGTTTCTCAGGTGTGTGGGTGTTATTGGTGTCGAACAATCGTCGATAATTGGGTGTGTATGTGGGGCACTATGAGGTGGGTTGGGGAAGTCAGCAGTCGTGTGTTGGGTTTTGGTGGTATGGACAATGAACGGAGTTCGGTGGTACAGTTGCAATACTGTTGTGGTTGTAATGGTGGCTTAATTATGGTGCTTGTGGTGGCTGGACTGGATGTAACTGTGGTGGTGTTTGCGGCGGTGGTAGCATTTAATACTATTGGTTTGATGAGTTAGGACTAAAGAAATTGGTGGCACTCTGTATAAAATTAGGAAATGGGTTGGTGGTGTGCTTGTGTGATGGTGAATATGTAGTGATGGTTTAGCGACAATGCTTGTGGTGGCTAGAATGGATTGAGGTGAACGGTGAATGTATGACTTTTGGCGGGTGTGCATTAATTGGGTGTTGAGCGGCTATGTGTGCATACTAGGAGTCGTGGTTTATGTATGTGTGATTTTTAATGGTGGTGCTTAGGGTGACTGTGGTTGGGTTGTGTGCATGCGGTGGCGGGTATTTCAGTATGTAAGCCTGGACAGGTGTATAGGTGTGATTGTTGTTGGACGTGTATGGAGATATTGTGTGTACATGGTGCGAGTGTACTGTATGCTTGCGAAGGTGTACCCTATGCATGTATGTGTTTTTGGACAGGAAATCGCTTAGGCTATGAGAATATATAAAAGAAAATTGTTAGCGTTAGCCCTAGCGATTAACTGAGTACTATTTAGCACAAAGTTACGTGGTGGTTATTAAGACGGGTGAATTAATGGATGTTCGGCAACGGCGATTAAATGCCAAGAATGGCAGGGTGAACTAGGCACGATATTGGACGTGCATGTAGGTCGGGCAACTGCGGCATTGAATTTGCTTGAAGACATGTTCAACGGGAATGTTGTGTCGTGATTGACGATGCTTTGGGATGTAGTAAAGCTGGGAACATGAAGATAAAAAGAAGGGCATTGAAAGTGCTTTGAACCAGGTGTGGTAGCATGATCGTCGTTTTGATGTGGGGAATGCGTAGCGTCAAGTAAGTGACCCTTGATTCAACTAGTGTTTTTATATAATAAGTATATGTGTTACCTGCTGTTAAAAAGTGAAGTTTAGCATTGACTGTTTTAATTATGTTTAATTGTTCTGGCTTGAATTGCTAAAAAGCTTTAGTAGTTCATTTGTCATGAGAAATCGGACCAGCATGCATTGATTTTGTTTAGAAATTGAAATGGAGGACCTCAGATTTGAAATGTTTGGTACAAGTGAAATGTTTTGAAATTTGACGTTATTGTGAATATTGAACAACTTGAAAATTATTGAAAGGAGTGTGTGGATAGTTTGATGAGGGGTTATGTTTACGACGAACGAAAAGGTAGTTTTTGGTTTACTCGATTGCTGTGCCCTATATCCACGGGGGAAAGTTGGATTTCGGGCCCTGGTCAACGGGGCTTGTACGTTGATGCACAGTACTGTTGCTCGTGGTTCGCCTTTGTGTCCACAGAATTTTATCCCGGATGGAGGAGGGATTTCGGGCCCTAGTCAGTGGGGCATGTACGCTGACCGCAGCATATCGTTTGAGCTAATGTTAGGATTGAACTGGTTGTTGTGAGTTTTGTGCTAATGATTTTACACTTCAGTTTTTAGTTTCATGTGCTCTAATTCGTTTTGCCAGATGATTACCAACTTCATGATTTTAGACTTTTTAATGTGACTATAATATAAAGTGAGTTATTTTATGCATGCTATGGTCCACCTAGTTGAATCATTGGTTACTTACTGAGCACGTGGAAGCTCATCCCTTACTTATCATTTCAGGTTGAAAGTAAGGTGATGGTGAGGAGCATAGGAAGAGACAATTCGGTGCGGAGCTTCAGACACTGTATGGAATGAGTCGCTGAATATTTAGGTTGTTGGTTTAGTTTTAGCTGTTGATAAATCAGAGTTATAATGAGTTTTAGCATAAGTATTGTATTCAAATAGAAATATGAAAATGTAATTAAAGTTTATAAAAGTTTATAAAAGTTTTAATTTCCGCTACAGCATATATTGGATTTTAGCGAGTAAGGCCTGGCAGAGCCCTTGGTTGGAGCCCATTGGGTCTGCGGCCGGTCACGTGCCTAGCTCACGAGCCCATTCGTGGGTTCGGGTCGTGACAGGTTTCCCTTGCATGCATAAGAGTTTTTCATTATTTGAAAACAAGGAAACTACATTTTCTGGAATGCAGTCGACCGCAATACTTCCAATAGCCTATTACAGTCGACTGTATTGGAATGCAGTTGACTGCAAGTTGGAAATTTGAATTTCCAACAGCTACTTTTGGGATTACAGTCGATTGCAATGGCACATTGCAGTCGACTGTATTTACCGTTTGGCACATTTAATGCTTCACCTAACTCCAAACGATCATATTCATTCCCACCTCTATAAATACTTATCTTGGGCATACTTTTGATTCATCAATTACATTCAAAGCCTTCTTATCTTGCATATTCTCAAAGATCAAAGCAATTGCTCAATCTCTCTTGGTTTTCATTTTTTCTCATCAATTTTAAGAGAGCATTTATTGTGAGCTTACATTTGAGAGATATACACTTTCATAAAGTAATCACACATTCATCTCTCTTGTTCTAGAGCTTAAACTTGTACACATCTACTTCTTGAGAGTGAATATTTGTACACAATTCTTCATCTAAAGTTTCTTATATCAAAGCTTGGGGTTGTCAAGCTTTGGAGCTTTGGGATTGTCAAAGCTTGTTCTTGATGTGAGCATAGCATCAAGGGATTGTAAGTAGTTCGATCTTGACCCGTAAGAAAGATCATACTAGTGGATTCTAGGGCCTTTCAAGGGACTTCCTTAAAGGGGTGGACGTAGGCTTGAGGGTATTTCAAGCCGAACCATTTGAATCTATTTGTCAAGTATCTCTAAACTCTTTTCTCTTTACATTATCGTTTTATATTTGTGTTGACACTGGTTAGTTTGCTTACTTGAGATATTGTGTTTGAGATTTGTTGTTTGTGACTTTTTAAGTGTTATTCATAGCTTCTCTAAGTTTGTAGTAATTACTTGTTATTTTCTTAAAGTAGCCTTAAAACCTCATTCACCCCTCCTCTAGGGTTATCTTTTTGGTTTCAAGTGGTATCAGAGCCTCGGCTCTTGATATATTGGGTAACGCCAAGAGAATTAATCGATCATGAATTACATTGGGGGAATGGAGGGTAGTTTTACCACTAGGCCTCCATTGTTTAATGGGATCAATTATAGTGTGTGAAAAGTTAAGATGAAAATCTACTTAGAGTCTCAAGACTACGAAATGTGGAATATTGTTGAGAAGGGCCTATTCATTCCAATAAAGGTGGTTGACAAGATTGAGGTGCCTTAATCCAAATCGGAGTATAGTGATCATGATAAGAAGATGATTTGTATGAATGCTAGAGCAAAAAATTATCTTGTTTGTGCTTTAGACACTAATGAACTCAATAGAGTCATTATGTGGCTAAGAGTATTTGGGATACTCTACAAGTTACGCATGAAGGAACTTCACTTCTTAGAGATTCCAAGATGAACTTATTGTTTAGAGATTATGAGTTATTCCATATGCTTCAAAATGAATCCGTTACGGATATGAATACTCGTTTCACTAACATTGTAAACCCTTTGAAGCAATTGGGTAAGGAATTCACTAATGGTGATCTTGTAAGAAAGGTGATTAGGTCCTTACCAAAAGCTTGGGATGCAAAAATCACCGCCATCCAAGAATCGAAGAATCTTAATATCTTTCCTCTTAATGAATTTATGTGCTCATTTATGACGTACAAAATGCAACTCAAGACCTTTTATCAAGAAGATGTCAAGAAGAAGCCTACATCAATTGATTAAAGCTTCATCTTCAAACCTTGAGTCAAGTGATGATGAAGAAGAATTTGATGAAGAAGATGTTGCAATGGTTGCAAAGAACTTCAAGAAATTCTTAAGGTTTAGAAGGAATGGTGGAGGAAGACAACAAAATGCTAGCAATGAAGAGAAGCTTTGCTTCAAATGCCACAAGCCGGGACACATGAAGATGGATTGTCCTATATACAAAAGGGAAAAGAAGGAAAGAAGAGATGTTTGGGAAAGAGTTAAAAGAAGACAACTTTCTAAGAAAGAGAACAAAGAGAAAGAAAAAGCAATGAATGCCGAACATACTCCAACATGGAGTGACTTCGATTCAAGTGATGAAGATGATGAGAAGAATGAACAAGCAAATGTGTGCTTCATGACAAATGATGAGGTGTGTCTCAAAGCAAAATCTAGTAGTAAGAAGTGGATTCTTGATAGTGGATGCTCAAGACATATGACCGGCAACATATATCTTTTCACCTCAATCGATCTTATAGAAGGAGGAAAAATGACCTTTGGTGACAATGCACAAGGAAAAATCAAAGGTAAAAGAACTATCGGCAAGGAACCACATTCAATTGAGAATGTGTTATATGTTGAAGGTTTGAAGCATAATTTGCTAAGTATTAGTCAATTTAGTGATAAAGGTTTTAGAGTAATCTTTGAGGCTTCTCATTGCACTATACAATCCTTGAAGAATAATGAAACTATTTTGGTAGGAAATAGAGATGACAATGTTTACTCTATTCAATTGAATGATCTAGCTAACCAAGATGTCAAGTGTCTTAGTGCTATTAGTGAGACATCTTGGCTTTGGTATCGAAGACTTGGACACATGCATATGGAGCATTTGAAGGATATTTCAAGCAAAGAACTTGTGAGGGGACTCCCGAAGATCAAGTTTGAGAAAGACAAAGTATGTGATGCTTGTCAAATAGGTAAGCAAAAGAAAGTCTCTCACAAACCGAAGAAAATGGTATCTACTTCTAGACCCTTGCAATTACTTCATATGTATTTATTTGGACCAATCCCTACTACTAGTCTTGATGGTAAATCATATTGTTTTGTTATTGTTGATGACTATTCTCGCTATACTTGGACTTTCTTTTTGGCCACCAAAGATGAATCTCTAGACGTGTTCACTTCTTTTACAAAACGTGTTCAAAATCAAAAAGGATATTTGATATCCTACATTCGACGTGATCATGGTAGAGAATTTTAAAGTTAAAAAATATGAGCTTTATGTGATGATTTTGGTATACTACATAATTTTTTGGCTCCTAGAACTCCTCAACAAAATGGTGTTGCCGAAAGAAAGAATATGTCATTGCAAGAAGCGGCAAGAATAATGCTTAACGAATATGGTTTACCTAAGTATTTTTGGGCGGAGGCGGTCAATTGTGCTTGTTTTGTTCTCAATAGAGTTATCTTACTTAAAATTTTGTTAAAAACCCCTTATGAGCTTTTTAATGATAAGAAACCTAAGGTGAGTTTTTTTAGAGTCTTTGGTTGCAAATGCTTTATTTTAAATACTAAGGATCACCTTAGAAAATTTGATTCCAAAACATATGATGGTATTTTTCTTGGTTACTCTAATAATAGTATGGCTTATAGAATCTATAATAAGAGTACTCTGGTTGTAGAAGAATCCATAAATGTTACCTTTGATGAGATTAATCCTTTTCTTCGGAGGACTAACTTGTCAATGTAGATGATATGGACAATGACATGAGAACTTTGGATGTAACTGATACATTACATGACAACCCTAAAGAAATTGTTCAAGAGGAGCAACAATCAAGCTCTCAAGAGGGAAACAAGGAAGCAATCAATGATGCTTCAAACTTGGACAACTCTCAAGCATTACCAAAAGATTGGACTTACAAAAAGGATCATCCAAGCGATCAAATCTTAGGTAATCCTTCGAGTGGGGTAAGAACTCAACGCTCTCTTCAACAACATATTAATTTAGCTTTTCTTTTCCAAATTGAACCCAAGAATTTTTTTCGAAGCTCTACATCATGAATCTTGGATGCTTGCTATGCAAGAAAGGCTAGTTCAATTTGAAAGAAATCAAGTTTGGACTCTTGTGCCTAAACCTCAAAACTATAGGATTATAGGCACAAAATGGGTATTTAGAAACAAACTTGATGAATCCGGAATTGTGATTAGAAACAAGGCTAGATTAGTGGCCCAAGGTTATAACCAAGAGGAAGGAATTGATTTTGATGAGACTTATGCACCGGTAGCTAGACTTGAATCTATTAGAATGCTTTTAACTTTTGCTTGCTATAAAGATTTTAAACTCTATCAAATTGATGTCAAGAGCGTTTTTCTAAATGATTTTATTTCGGAGGAGGTTTATGTGGCTCAACCTCTCGGTTTTGAGCATGAAAAAATATCCAAACCATGTTTTCAAGCTTAGCAAAGCTCTTTATGGTTTAAAACAAGCTCCTAGAGCTTGGTATGATAGGCTAAGTAGTTTTCTTTTGGAAAATAATTTTTCAAGAGGAAAACTTGACAACACTCTTTTTATAAAATCTAAGGGCAGGGACTTATTATTGGTACAAATCTATGTTGATGATATTATATTTGGTGCTACTAATGGATCCTTGTGTGAATAGTTTACTTCTTGTATGAGTAAAGAGTTTGAAATGAGCATGATGAGAGAACTCAACTTCTTCCTTGGATTGCAAATCAAACAAAGTAAGGATGTAATCTTTATCAACCAAGCCAAATACACCAAAGAGCTACTAATGAGATTTGACATGGAAAAATCAAATGCATTTGACACTCCAATGAGATTATCATTAAAGCTTGATAAAGATGAAATAGGTAAGGATGTTGATATTAAGCGCTATCGAGGTATGATCGGATCACTCCTTTACCTTATCGGAAGTAGACCCGATATAATGTTTAGTGTTTGTTTATGTGCTAGATTTCAAGCTTGTCCTAAGGAATCTCATTTGATTGCCGTCAAGAGAATTCTTAGATATCTTAAAGGCACTTACGACTTAGGGTTATGGTTTCCTAGGAGCACGTCATTTTTTGACCTAGTTGGCTACTCCGACGCCGACTATGCCGGATGTAAAACCTAGCGGAAAAGCACTAGTGGCGATTGTCACTTTCTAGGACACTCACTTGTTTCTTGGAGTTCCAAGAAGCAAAATTCGGTTGCACTCTCTACTACCGAAGCCGAATATGTGGCGGTTAGTGCTTGTTGTGCACAAATTCTTTGGATGAAACAAACTCTTTTGGATTTTGGACTCAAGTATGATCACATACCTATCTTATGCGATAACTCGAGTGCCATTGATTTGAGCAAAAATCCCATCCAACATTCACAGACCAAGCACATAGAAATCAAACACCATTTTATTCGTGATCATGTGCAAAAAGGTGAAATCATTCTGGACTTCGTGGACATAAATCACCAAATCATGCAAGTTTCACTTCACATGCTTGAGCATTATTTCATATGCTTATAGCATGCTTTGGTTGATTTTTCTCTTTCCATGTGTTTAAATTAATTTGCACACACACTTATATTTTCTTACAAGTCTTGGTACATCCTTTGATGGTTATTCAAGTACTTATGTTTTCTTGATTTTGAATGCCCCTTGTTGGCTATATTGATTATCCATGGATGGATACATATTTTGATCACTTTCACACAACATACACCCTTGATCTTTTTCATGATCCCAAAAGGGTAACAAATATAGTTAATATTGTTGATTCATACTTGTGTGGATTTGATGAGCATATATTACCTGAAATAGGGGGAGTATATATTGCTTAAGATAGGGGGAGCTTATCATATTAATTCCTCTTTTGACCCCTTATGGTTTATAATTGAGATTATCATGCTTCATTGCATTTATCATCTTATATATCTTATTTGTTTTGAATCAATGTTTGTCATCATAAAAAAGGAGGAGATTGATAACCCTACGGTTATTTAACCTAGGATTATATTTGATTTTGATGATAACTAACATTAACGATTATGTTGTCTAACATGCATTGAGTTGATGAAGCAATATGTACAATCTCATACTCATGCAAACGGAGAATTAGACGAACAAATCGTTCAAAGTCACTCAACGGAACACATCAAAGAAAGAATTCGTCGATTGAGTTTTATAATGCTTTTTTTTCCTTCTTTGTAACTAGACTTAGAGAGATGATCATAACGATGACTGTATACCTAGAACTTGCTCATAGGTTTTTCTTGCACGCATAAAAGTTTTTCATTCTTTGAAAACAAGGAAACTGCATTTTCTGGAATGCAGTCGACTGCATTGGAATGTAGTCGACTGCAATACTTCTAGTAGCCTATTACAGTCAATTGTAAGTTGAAAATTTGAATTTTCAACTGCTACTTTGGGATTACAGTTGACTGCAATGGCATATTGCAATTGACTGTATTTACCGTTTGGCGCATTTAATGCTTCACCTAACTCCAAACGGTCATATTCATTCCTACCTCTATAAATATTCATCTTGGGCATAGTTTTGATTCATCAATTGCATTCAAAGCCTTCTTATCTTGCATATTCTCAAAGACCAAAGCAATTGTTCAATCTCTCTTGGTTTTCATTATTTTCTCATCCATTTCAAGAGAGCATTTATTGTGAGCTTACGTTTGAGAGATACACACCTTCATAAAGTAATCATACACTCATCTCTCTTGTTCTAGAGCTTAAACTTCTACACATCTACTTCTTGAAAGTGAATATTTGTACACAATTCTTCATCTAAAATTTCTTGTATCAAAGCTTGGGGTTGTCAAGCTTTGGAGCTTTGGGATTGTCAAAGCTTGTTCTTGACGTGGGCATAGCATCAAGGGATTGTAAGCAGTTCGATCTTGACCCGTAAGAAAGATCATACTAGTGGATTCTAGGACCTTTCAAGGGACTTCCTTAAAGGGGTGGACGTAGGCTTGAGGGTATTTCAAGCCGAACCATTTAAATCTCCTTGTCAAGTATCTCTAAACCCTTCTCTCTTTACATTATCGTTTTATACTTGTGTTGAGATTGGTTAGTTTGCTTACTTGAGATATTGTATTTGAGATTTGTTGTTTGTGACTTTTCAAGTGTTATTCATAACTTCTCTAAGTTTGTAATAATTACTTGTTATTTTCTTAAAGTAGTCTTAAAATCCTATTCACCCCCCCTCTATGGTTATCTTTTTAGTTTCAACATTTATATCACTTATGTCCTTTGACCAGGCAAAATACAAACGATGTTAAAATTTTGTGTAAAATGACATGATTGCCCTTAAGTTGTCTGAGGTTTTGGTCTTCTGACATGATTGCCACCGTCCCTCACCAATCCCAGTTTTCCCTTTCTATTTTTTTCCCTAAATTGCCTCTTTGTATTCTAGCCACCACATTTCCGAGACAAATCCTCCTAACCACCGGCCTTCAACTCGAACTTCAACCACCACCGAATGTCACCATAATTTTCATGCTTTTAACTAACAACACCAACAAACACATAAGCATCAAACTTAAGTCAAATTAGAAGCATCAAACTAAAGTCAAATCCATACAAGAAAATTAGGATATGCTTCCAAAAACCCAAAATTGGAGTTGGTGCCATTTTGTGAGTCTGTGACAATGGCAGCACATTTGATGAGGAATAGTCGTGGGGTTGGGTAATAGGATTTATAGTAGTGGTGGGTTGATGGGATTTGTGGCGGTGGTGGGTTAGTTTTTTGGTGTGTGGGTTGGCTGTGATGCGTGTCGAGGATGGTGATTGGGGTCTATGGTAGTGGCGGTGGTGAGAGGTGGAGGGCTTGGCTGAGGTGGAGGTCAAAGGTTGAACGGAGGTGGAGGTGGTAAGCCGGAGGTTAGACCTGATGAGATTAGCCAGACTCAAGGAGGGAATGGGGTACAGTGTGGTTGTGTATGGTCTGGGCGGTAGAAACGAAGGGTCGCCGGCTGTGGAGGCTGGCCGGCGGTGAAGGCCGGTGATGGGGCTGAGTATGATATATTAGATTGAGGACGTGGTTGTGGTGGTTGTGTATGACGTGGCCGTGGTGGAAGCTAGCCGGTGATAGAGGTTGACTATGGGGTTAAGTATGATGTGTGAGAAAGAGAGAATGAGTTGATTAGGGTTAAAAGGGAGTGAGAAAAAAGGAAAAAAAATAGAAGTATGTATTTTTAATCAAAACAAAGGAAGGAGGAGATTTATAAAATATGTATTAGGGGTAGTATTGCCATTTTCAAATACGGTATTAGAAAAAAAAGTTAGTTAGGGTCACGAAACCCTAACGATGGTCATATGTGATACAAAATTTCACATTTTGCATACAAGTGCAAAATTTTAAAACATACATCTTTGACTGTAATTAACCCCTAAACTGAGGATATAAGTGATATTATCCCTAGAGTTTATTACCAACTTTTTTTATCTTTGAAAAATTTCTCTAATCTCTCTCTAAAAACTCTCTCAACGTATTTATACATCTATATACAATCCTTTGAGTGAGTTCTTTGTTTGAGATCTTGTCAAGCAAGCTTTTTGGTTAAGTTTTTTAAGATTCAGATCTTCCCACCTAAGAAAACTTAGCTTATTTGTTTTCATTGTAATATCTGCTCTCTGAGGAGGTGAATTGTATTTCAGTTGTAATCTTCGTTTCACTTGTAATTATTGGAAATCTTGAAGAGGTTTTGAAAGTGTACTGAGGTTTGAGCTAGCACTTGAAGTTAGCTGGTTGGTGAAAGGCTCGCGTAGGTCTCCCTTGTGTGGAGTGCTCGGGGACTAGATAGGGTCGAACCAGTATAAGTTTTTGTGTTTTGATAGCAATATTATCTTGCGAGTTAAAATTTTAAATTCCTACTTAGATCTATAAACACATATTCAACCACCCTCGCCTTTCCTCTCTAGGTGTATTTAGGGACCTACATTTATCTACCCCTAATTCGGTAATTGTCTCTAAGAAAATAGTTGGGATGAATCAGATTCGGGAATTATCTCTTGGTTTCATATAAATTGAGGATTAGTCACATGCATGAAGGATAAATCACAAGACAATCCTAAATCATCTAACCAATCACAATCTCTTAACTGGACCTGGGTTAAACCTAACTAACTGGACTAGACTAAATTAATTGGAATGGACAGTACTGGACTGGATTACTAGATTGGACTGGATTAACTATTAGACTTAACTAAATAAATTAAGTTCAATATACTATTAGGCTTACACCTGTAGTAATAAATCTTAACTATCAACCAAGCCCAATAATTATATATAAATAAAAAGGACTATAAAAAATGGGGTGTCGACACTATGCTTGAGTCTGACAAGAGCGGAGTGTTTGTTAGGAAATGGTACTCTTGTGACGGAAGTTCAAGTTTTGCTATTAGTAAAGTGTGAATTTCAAATAATCCCTAAGGTTTGTAACATGGTCTCACTTGAGATTATGAGGTTTCAATTGGAACACATAAACCTAAGAGATTAACATAAGTGTTCTAATTGGAGCCAACACGTGAATTTTTAAAGGGAAAAATTTGGAATGAAATCTAAGAGATGGATTTGCAGTGGGGGGAAATGATGCTTTTGCAATTTAAAGCAATTTCAAAAAGTCCTCCATTTGAACTATTTATTTAAATTATTCTTTGATGTTTAAAGCGTAAAGTTCTCAATCTCTACATCTCTTTATAATCTCTTCAGGACATCCATTGATGAAAAGGTTAGTCGCAAAACAATTAACACATTGTCCAATATTTCAGTGACGATATAAAAAGATAATGTCCTAACCACTTGATGAAAGGGACATAAAGTAGTATCTACTGTCTAAACCCTTGTTTCCATAGTTTTAGGTGATGATTCAATAAGATGTTTTCAAGAACAATAGCTCGGGAAAGAAATCATGTGAACTAGAGAGATGCTAACACTCTATAACCCCAATTTTACTGGAATCTCAATCATGTGAGTTGTATTCGTCTTACAGTTAAGCATTTGCAGCAGTTGATAATCAGATCAAATCTAGTGCAATTATAGTGCTCATTTGGGATCGTTGTTGCTTAATTAGAAATGGGTATTGATAGTGTTTTTCACTTAGATTGTGATGGCTAATTTAAGTAATTGATAAATTTATTTAGGATGTGGCAGGTCATTGCTGGTTCATGATTACTTGGAGGAGGAGCATGGGATTTGGGGATAGGTTGTTTTACTGGAGATACAATACCAATGGTGGAGGCATGTTGTGGTTGTGGTTGTGATGGTTATGGTTTAAACTAGACAATTTTGACATGTATTTTCTAGTAAATATGTTGCTTTTCAATGGTCAATTGGCCGAGGACAACTACCATGTCAAGAATGTCTTAGTTAGAGAATGGGGCTGAAAGGCTAGAAGTGGGTGGTGGATAGAAATCAAGTCCAAGAATAGTGAACTAACAAGAAAGCATATTTCGAAATCATAAAATTTTTCTATTCTTGTGTTAAAAAATCATCTTTCTTCTGACATTCCAACTCTACCCCTATAAAAGTCACGTGGTGACACATTGGGTACTTATGCAACACTTTTGTCCATCGCAAGGGCTCACGACTACAATTAAAACCTCAGGGTCTTAAGTGAGGTTATTGTAATTTGGCCATCACTTGCTCTATTAAAAACTTAGGGAGTTATCGAACATCACTTGCTCTGTTGAGTCCTTTTCTTCATGGAATAATTATTTAGCACATGTAGATTTTTAATATCTAGAATACATGTCTTAGTATGCTTTGATGTTTAGTAGCCTTGGAAATAATGTTAATCCTTCTGTTATATTGGATTCTTTCCTTATTCCTTTTTGGCTTTTTCTAAAACATATACACACACAAAGACAAGTTTCCTCTTTAACTTGTTCCTTTTTTATTTTTTTTAATCATACACTAAAAATGTTGTTCGTATAACTCGCGGTCTCTATCACATAAAGAACGGTTTAGCCATCTTCCTCATTATGAAAAACAAAATAGATGTGTCTGGAAACTATCTCTTTAGTGTACCTTTCCCCTCTCTCTTGGTAAGTTACTTCACGAATTCCAAAGAATTTCTCTCTCCACTAATGGATTTCCTTTTTTTTCTTTTTTCAAACTCATTACAATTTCTTTCTTCTATAGATTACTTTTACTTCATAGACCTTTTTTAAGAAGTAAAAAACTAAAAATGGTAAGACTCGTTAGAAAAAGGTACACTTCTACTAATAAAGTATACCTATTTGTTAAGTTTTTTGTAAAATTTTCATGTTTGTGAGGAGAAATTCTACAATACACTTATATATATATATATATATATATATATATATATATATATATATATATATATATATATATATATATATCTGAACTTTTAGTTCTGTACTTTTATCATGGAATGTAATATATGTAGGTCCCTAAATACACTGAGTGAATAGGTGTTTACAGGTTTAAACAGAAATTTAAAAATTAGATAACAAGATAATAGCAATCATAGATCAACACTAAAGATTTATACTGGTTCGGACCCCTGTCTACGTCCAGTCCCCGAGCACTCCACACAAGGGAGACCTACTCGAGCCTCCCTCGAAACAGCTTGCTTTGGTGCTTGCTCAAACCTCAGTACAGTTCCGAAACCTCTTCAAGGTTTCCAACAAGTACAAGTGAAATGAATATTTACAATTGAAATGCAGTTCACACTCCTCAAAAAGTATATATTACAATGAAAACAAATGAGTTAAGCTTTCTTAGGTGGGAAGTTCTGAATCTTAAAGAGCTTGACCAAGAAGCTTGCTTGACAAGATCTCAAACAAAGAACTCGCTCAAAGAATTGTGTAAAGATGTGTAAGAATGTTGAGAAAGCTTTTTTAGAGATTAAAGAGATTTTTTAGAGATCAAAGAAAAGTTGGTAGTAAACTCTTTAAGGGTCCCTTTTATACTATAGAGAAAATGACCGTTGAAGAGCACTTAAAGGGATAAGACAGAGAATATTTTAAAAAGAAATAATTCGAATAAATATTTAAAATTGTTCGGAGGAATTTCATTCAAGAAGGGTTAAGATTATCTCTGAAGAAATTGGTCGAATGAATACAAGATTCATTTGGATGAAATTGAAAAGCGGAAGTAACTTAAAGCCACTAAAGGATTCAATCGAATGAAAAACACATGCTTTGAATGAAAACACATTCTTTCGAATGAAACTTAAACTTTCAAATGAAAAATAGTTTTAACTGTTGGAATCGATTGAAGGAATTTAGAGAAACTTTTGAATGAAAATATCTTTCGAGCAAAACTGAGTTTCTGATGAAAACATTCGAATACGAACATGTTCTTCCGAATGAAAAACATTGAGTTGTTAAATATGGTTTTCTGATGGAAAAGATCGAATGAAAAGGTTTCCATTCGAATGAAAGAACATCTATCAAAACCTAAAATAAGTCTGAAGGATTCAGTTGAATGAAATTGATTTCATTCAAAAGATACACGATGTTTCGTGGTTTTCACTCTTTTTCGATTTTCTGTTAGATCTTTAAGAAACCTTAGATTAAATTTTACAAAGAATAGGACTGAATCTAGTCCAAGTCTAAAATTCTTTGTCCAAAAATATGTCTTCACTTTGATTTGTCCTAAAATCATACTTCATAACACAGTTAGATTAATTAAGAATAATAATCTTAGAATCATCAAAATAAAGAATGTAGACCCATAGGTCAACAATATACTCGTATTACGTACTTCTTGACTTTCAGTTTCATTCTCGGATATTTTAAATGAATATGTAAACAAAAGATCATATCATACTCGTATATTTCTGAATCCGCCTCACTATCCTATGATTTAGCATTAAAAGTAAGAAGTTAAAACCTTCATGATAAGTCAAAAAAATCCAAAGATAAGACCTCAGACATGAATATCATGACAATAGCCATAATCACACACATAAAGAAGCACCCAGATTCACACACACAATCATATAGACCTGCACACACGCACACACAAAATTGCGCATGCGCAGACATGCCCACAATCACAAACTCTTGGTGTAATTACACACACACAGAGACACACACATGTATGTAGATATATGCACATGCTTAAAGATGTGCATCAATGAACTAAACTCAATTGGTAGAATTGAACAAGAAAGTGCTTGGGGGCTGGTCGGTTTGACTGTTATATTGCCTAGAAAGTGTACAGAGGTGGAGATAAAATGGGTACAAAAATGTTTGGTTGTGTAACAACTAACCATTGCTTATGTTGCAGTTATGGATGAAAGGATGCAAAACAAGCTTTCATATTTTGGATGCTATTGGTTGGCGAAGATGCGCTAACGAGCCTGATGATGGGTAAGGGCTTTTAAGAAAATGTAGAGAACATTTAGAATAGGATAAGATTAGACTATTGGATTAGTAACATTCAAGTCCCTGAGGTTTGGGTGAAATTATGATGAAGGCAATAAGCTCAAAAAGTAACAGGTCATGGCTAGCAACTTTGAAAAGGTATCAGCCGTATCCATTGTCATTGGCCGGTTAAAAAAGTATAGTTTTTTCCTAATGTCATGATCACGCATTTCTTAAATGCCACAACAATTTAAAACCCTAATTTCCAAGTTAGAGTTTTAATAATTTCCTAATTTTCAACCTCTGATTTCCAATTAGGGTTTGAAATCTTAATTCTCTAATTTTCAACCCTTAATTTTCAACACCACTGCCCTTAACAGTGTGCCTCCATAACCACACATGCGTTTCATTACCACCACTGCCCTTCATAGCATGCCTCCATTACCACCGTGTGCCTTCATAACCATAATTGCAGCCCGCCATCAAAACCTAAAACAAAAACAAAAACAAAAACAAAATCAAAATCAAACCCAAACACAACACATAATCAAAACCCAAAACAAAATCAACATCCAAGAGATACAAAACCCACAACTGTCGGAATAGGTCCTCTCATTCTTCAAGCCAAACGGAAAAATTAAGAATTTGAGGCAGGAAAGGAAGAACATAATATGTTGGCCGTGGTGGCCTGCTACAGCTTCACGTACTTCCTCAACCTCCTTTTCTTCCTTCAGATGGGCTCTGATAGTGACGAGGGCGCAAAAGGAGCAGAGTGAGGGTACACCACTTGCAGGGACCTATTGGAGCCACTTGGTAGGATCTCATTAGTGGGCAAGGCAGCGGCAGAGGTGGTGGTGGTTGGATGTGGGTTTGGTGGTGGTTGGTGGTAACAATGCTTAGTTCTCTACTTTCATCTGACTCCATAGAGAGACGTATGTGATGAGATGTTTTTATTACTTTTTTTCATATTTTGAGAAAAGGGATGTCATTTCAAGTATTTATCTTCCAAGTCATGCAATATAGTCATTTTGTTAAAACATTATGTATTTCATGATTTCCTTTAGTTAAGGAATATAATTGCTATTTGTCAATGCTAAAGAATACGCATGCAATTTCACCCTAATCTTGG
Source organism: Escallonia herrerae (assembly GCA_033070095.1). Lineage (NCBI taxonomy): Eukaryota > Viridiplantae > Streptophyta > Magnoliopsida > Escalloniales > Escalloniaceae > Escallonia > Escallonia herrerae. The sequence continues at coordinate 123,030 of JAVXUP010001972.1, read as the reverse complement.
AAACCTAGGTGTACTTAACCATAAAATTATTTCGGAGTTCTAATTGGGTACAAGAGTAATTGGGCAGAATGCTTTGATGACAACAACTTTTTCAACCTTGTCATACGTGGTTAACAATCTCATGAAAGGTATATGCAAACGACATTCAAATCAAAAGCAAGGACAAAAATATATTAAAATTGAGAGGGGAAATTAAGTAACAGAAACACTTTGGATTGGGAATCATATCCTTTTATCCCAATGAGGAAGACTTGGGCACAAAGATAAACAACACCTCTTAGACCTTTAGCTATTGTTGACTAGTCCTATAAAAACTGACAACAACCTTGTAAGGTCTAAAGAAAATGACTACAAGGACATTATAAGGTCATGAATTACAATAAAACATCATTTTAGTATGTTTTCTAAAAATGTATTCAATATACAATGAGCAATGACCTAAACCCTCCAATCGAGAAGATGCAAGGAAAGGCCCAATAACAATAGGTCATATGCCAAGAAAATGAAAGTCTTGCTCAAACTCAAACAAATTTAAGGCCATCTCAACTTAGGCTGCTTGTAAACAAGCTCCTTTGACATCGAATTCAAAATGGGTTAGCCATAATTGCTCAATTCTAAAGGCCTATAAATGACGAAAATATTTAGTGCTCGTCTAACTTTACATCATCTTCTTAGGTAATACAGAGTTATAAACCACCACCAATACTACACCAACTAGGCAAGGTGGTCAGGTTGTGGGGCAACTATCGAGTTGGATGTAATTTTTAGCCATAGCAAACCATTGCTAGTACAGAAAATCAAGTTTAACAAAATTTTGAAAGTCAGGCCCGTAGATTCTCTGCGCTCAAAATATTTATATTGCTCTTTCTCATTCTATTTACCTTATTAACCTTCAACTTTGTGCCTCTCCTCTATTTTCTCTATAATTTTTACTTAGAACCATTGTTGTCGCCATCTCATAATAACGCGCAGCTGTCATTTTCATTGACCACCATTGTCCGTTAAAACTTAGGTACGATTTGAAACAATTTTTACTTTTTTTTTTCATTCAGTTTAAAAAACTGGAATGAAAAAACATGTTTATAGTTTTCATTTTTTTTCCTTCAGTTTTGTAAACCAGTTTTTAAAATGGGACTGTTTTTGAAAACTCTAATTTTGACTTTTAATTTTCAATTTTGTTTATTATTTTGAGATCCGCCTTTCAACTTTTATTAGAAGCAAATGAAACAATATTTTTTCTACTTCATTTCAATCGCTCAACAGCCACCACTACACTGAAACACAACATGTAGCCTCTATCTACCACTGCCGCCTTGTTGCCACCACCCAACACCAAAATCTCCATAACAATTTTCACATCACCATTCCCAACTATTTTCACATCATAATTTCTTGATTAAAGCAAACTAACATACCAGAAATTTAGTGATACCAATCTTCACCACCAAACCCCACCACCACAATTGCCGCTGCCTTGACCGCCATACACCACCACCACCACGTCTTAACCACCAAGCACCACGACCACAAGTATCGCCACCTCAACCACCATACACCACAACCACCTAAGAAAATCGATCAATGTCAACCCCATCAATTTTCACTATCATCACTCTCACGACTCTCACCACCCACAGTTTACTAATATATTGTCGACACCTTTGATCTCCAGATCTGTAGCTTAGTTTTAATCAGATTTGGTTTGTGGTTCTAATTGACTTCATCGTGGTAGTGATCTTGGTGGTCAGTCATGATGGGTGGTGGTTTGTGGCTATGGATGGTGATGATACATGGGCGTGGTGGCATTTGGTTGGTGGTAATGGAGACTTCTTTGTCTGTTGGGAAAGAATGAGAATGAGAATATAAAGGAAAAATAAATATTCTCTTGAAACAAAAACTGGCATACCAAACATTCACCTCTTCTTCTTTTTTTAAAAAAAGAAAATCATGAGGAGTTTTTGCTTGTATGTTTTAGAAAACCAAAATTAAAACAAAATGGCTGCCAAACATTTAGTTGCCAATCTTTCTTGAGAAGCCACTTCTCCGTATTCTGTCTCTTCTCATTCGTCTCCGTTCTCTTGTCTCTTTCATTTTCAATTGCAAAAATTGTAGGATAAAAAATACACACATACACACAGAGACCAACCAAAGACCCACACATAGACAGGCATACACAGTGCACACACACACACAAAATTTTGCATGTGTTTTGACTGTGTGTTGGGTGTTGTCTTGAGCTTTATTTGCCAAAGGAAAATAGGTATAACTGTTTTGATAAAACATAAGGTGACAGGTATTACTAAAATTGCCAAGTAGGTCTGTTCACAACACACAATTTACTAAAATTATGTTTAGGAATCAGAAATTCAAAAATGCATATGTTCATGTAACAGAGGTATTTCAATATCAATAAAATCATAGCACATGATTGACCGATAAGAAGAACCCGTCTGTCTACCTTCCACTTAGCCAGATTCCTCAGGTGATTTGATCCAGACATTGTTGTCTAGCAAAATATCAAAGAATGAAAATCAGACTACTTAGTATTTTATTAATATACTGTCAAAATAGCAAGTTCACACATGAAGGGCTAATAATTACTGTAAACATCGAGGAGTAATTGTGTGTGTGTACATATGCACAAAATGTATATTACATATCCAAAGGTTGGGTGGTTACAAACCTCCGGTGAAAAAATGGCCTCTAAAGTAAAAAAAAAAAAGAAAGAACACTCAAAACAATTTGAGCAAAAACTGACATTGTGAAGTACTAATGTTATTTGTAATTTTATCCATAAATATGAGTTCAAATAGAAGTCCGTTACCAGGTTCTAGTACAACCAATGAGTTAGTCTGATGAATGAAACCCACAAAGAAGAGGGAACAAATAATCGACTCATCACACATAAAAAACATTAAGAATGTTTTTGAAATGTCATTGGTCAATGAAGAAGTTACAAAAGGAAATTTGAACCAACAAAAATCATAAATCTATGGCTATTCATTACACGTGAGAGTCCTAGAAACAAATTTTTCCAAAATCTTGAATGTATATTAAACAAATCTGATATCTTGAAACTGCAACATTACAATTGGCAGATGAACTCTGGAATAGGTGGAAACAACATCTATTCGCTTTTTGGGCTTGAGAGATGATGGACGACATTAGATCGAGGCCGTGGATGCTATGTCCCGCATAATTATTGGTTGTCAAATTGTCACAAATACTCTCTGACAATGATTGTCGTTACAGTGGTCACAAGAATGGTGTGTGTTGAGAGGGGGACAAGAGGGGCTATTAAGAAAAATGTGGAGTACATTAAGGTTGGACATGTGGGTTTTATATTTTATATATCTATATTTGTTTGTCCTTTTTAACATAGTAAACTAGCTGTATAGTTTTCATAACACCTGATAGTTGATGATGTATTAGGGTTCTAACACACCACTTAAGTTGATGATATGGCATTACGGTGTTAGATAATTCTTAATGCTTTTTACTGTTAATGACGCATTCGTGGAGCAAAGTACATATTGCCTTAATCAGTTTTATTTGAATCTATTGTCTTCCATATAAAACTCATAAATTATTCATTCTTCCTATTAGGTTAACTAGGACTAAACTTAATAATGCACTTTAATTACTAATAAAGTCACCTATTTATTTAATTAAAAGTAATTACAAAAATAGAGTGTCTACACTACCTCTGGTGCATAACTTCACATGGTGAGAGGTAAGTCCAAAACTCATTTTTTTTTTCTGTGCATTGACATAATCGGGCGGGTGGATCTATGTCATTGTTTTCCTAAAGCCACACTCGTCAATTAGCATCACCGTATGTTTTTTTTATGATAAAAGTGACGACATCTAAAAACTTCTCTGTGCCCTTGTCACTAAAGGTTTGATTGCATCTACATTGTTAAATGTTTGTTTTCTACTTTTATCCGTAATGATTACTATTAAAGAATGACTTAAGTTAGTGTTGGTACCCTAGTGTTTTTTTGCATGTTTTAATAGCATATGGATAAATCATTTGCGGCTATAGGTCTATTTCTCTACACTTTCATGGTACTAGTGATAAAGGTCTAGTGGCACATCTTAGAAGTGAAAAAAAAAAGATTTAGTTCATAGAGGGGTCGATCCGGAAATACAAGAATGTTGTAGGAAAGAACCTTATTAGAAAACCTAGGCTACTATTGTTGTTGAATGTTCATCTTCTATTTTATTAAACAAGTCTACTTTTAGTGAAGACGCACAAGGTCTCATGTGTATTCAATAACACGTATAATATCTCGATGAATAGCTATATCTTAATTGTTTTAGGCAAAAGCACACATCGATTGAATACGTTGAGTAATATATTAGAAGTGCCTGCACATGGAAGGACAATTTTCTCAAGTGCTACTATGGTAAAAGAGAAACACAGGAATATAGTCACAAAGGATCACCGACTTTTCAGCCAACTTTCTTCCCCTTCTCGGAGGCAATGGTAATGACTATTGCTTCTTTTTCTTCTCAATTCTGATTTGAAGTGTCTTTTGATTTTATGGTGATACATGGTATCGAATTATTTATCATGTTTGTTCTTCTTCCAAAGCCTTGTAAGCATTTTATTTATACGTAGTCCAGCATAACCAAAAATTCAAGGGAAGCAACATTCTCACAGCAACAAACAAAGCAAGAAAGCCTGGAAGCCACATAAAATGAAAAAGAAGAACATACCATTGGCAATTGATAATTAGACAAATCTGATCTTGTAGCCTATGTTGTTCATGTTATATATACCCGAAGTTTTACTTAGCAATACTGACTTCTTTGATAGAGCAGGGAACTCATATAGGAGAGATGCATGACTTCATTATAACTAAGAACATGAGAGGATGCAAAGCGGGAAGGCATTTTACGTAGTGATACATAAGAGAAAAATAGATAAGACATATAATTGGTTGTGGTAGTTTGATGTGACTATGATTCTTTTATGTACTGCTTTGCAAAATCTATATGTATGAGGAAGGTGTTAACTTTCACAAGGAGCACGTCATCAATTTGATTAAAACTTGGGGGCCCTTTGACACGGTTTTTTTTTGCTTTTTTTTTTTTTTTTCAGTTTTTAAAATTAAAAAAAATAGGAGTGTTTGGTAACACTTTTTTTTTTCAATTTAAAAAGTGAATTTTTAAATTTTAGAGTAAAAATAAAAAGAGAAAAAAGCTCCTTTTGTTTTCACTTAAATTTTTTTTTGAGACCTCCATCACAACTCATCCACCGCCGGCAGCCACCACCCACCGCCGCCCGGCAGCCACCGACAGCCACTTCCGGCAGCCACCGTCGCCCGACAGTCACCTCCAGTTGCCGGCAACCACCACCGGCGGCAGCCATCGCCACCCGCAGCCACCACCTTTGGCCGCCGGCAGCCGCCGGCGACTGCCGCGACAACCACTGCCGACCACCACTACCGTCGACCACCGCTACGCCCCACCACCGCCACCGCAAACCACCACAAAAAAGGTCAAAATAAAAAGGGTTACCAAACACCAAAAAAAAAAAACTAAAAAAAAAAGAGTTATCAAGCACCCACTTATTTTTGTAAAAAAAAAAATTAAACTGCTCTTTAAAAACTAAAAAAAAAATGGTTATGTTAAACGGACCCTTGGTCTCTCATTATAGATTTGTTTTGCTATTATCTTGTTTGTATAAAGAGTCTAACCAAGTTTGGGAAAATTGAAGATGAGTAGACAGTTGGAGGATCCTACGTGTCATTTTCTATTTTTAAGATGTCAATAGTCAAACTTGAAGTCTAATATGTAAATTTATGATTTATGTAGAGTTCTCATAGATGTATAATTGATTGACTAGTTTTATAAGATATACAAACATCGGGCCAGTAATACCTACAAAATTTTCAATGACAAAATTATAATAAAAATTTAGTAAGTAGGGATGATTCTCGAATTTTACATTTTTGAGATGTTTTATTGTTATTTAATAGATAACTATATTGATTACGTAGAGTTTAGAATGGTTTATAATTGATTTCTTAGTTTAGTTTACAAATATCGGACGAATTAAAGGAGAGAGTTGCTAAAAAATCTTAAGTGGCACAAAAGTAAAAGCTCTAAATATCCTACGTATCACGATTAAAAGAAATTTATTCAGTTTTTTTATTTATATGAGCTGTTGTACACACGCGATGCGTCTGTCATTGTATAACTTCTATTCAATTTTTACGCGATATCTGATAAAAATTAGGGAAAAATGCAAAGTGAAAGAAAGCATTATCGTTGGAGTGCTGAAGAAAAAAATAATTGTACGATGAGTTTAAGGTCGTCAGTTGCTGATTTCGATCCACAACGAAAATAGAGGAAAGAAGAAGGGGAGGAAGACAGTCTGTTAAGGGAGAAAGGCAGTTACGTAAATATATAGGGAGTGAGAGACTCTCGAGGTAACCAAAAGTTTAAGGAGAGTGGGTCATAGTATTTTACATTTTTGTCCTCATAATGAACACGTGTGAGTTTCAGCGTAATACCAAAAGGGTATCATACCAAAAATGAAACTGCTGGTCTCATTGTAAATTGTATAGATAAATATAAATATAGTTAGATAAATAAATTTTTAGTATTAACATGACAAATAAAAAAGCAGGACAATTTTATGAAGTCAAACTACGCCCACACACATAACCTTAAGTCAATCTTTACAAATTTAGTCCCGGTGTAAAGTCTGATAAAGCATTGCTTAAATTAGCATCAATATAACTGTCGGACTTCAAATGCCAAATCAAATCCAAAAACAATAAATCAACAGCCACGATTGCACCGAGCCCCACGTGCGGTCACGATCTTCACCTGTCAATTTAAACCCCCGCCCTTTTCCCCGCCATGGAAAATCCAATAGAAAAGGATCTCCCGTTACTATCCTTCACGCAGTATCCTCCAAAACCCTAAATCTCACAAATACTGGTATGATTTTATCTAATGGCTCCATTTTGGCTAGTGGCACTCTGCGTACCGCTAATGTTTTGGACGTGATTCGGATGATGTACAATCATGTGAAGCAGGAGTGCCGTTAGCAACTTTGGGGTTACCGATATGGCTACCCCATGTTTAGTTCCGTCTGTTTAATTAATTTTTCTTGGTGTCGGATTACAATAAAGGAATGTTTTGGTGATTGGGTTTCTTGCAGGTTAGGTTTTTCTTTTTTGGAACTGGAAATTTTCGGAGATGTCGACAAGCGACCGGCGATCGTCGGTTCCGTCGAGACCGGAAAAGGAGAATGTGACTGCCGGCGGCAAGGCCGTGGCGGCGGCGGCGAAGCCCCAATTGGCGAAGAAGCGGCCCGCTCTAACCAACATTACGAACCAGAGGAGTTCGCCTGTGAACGCTGTGCGGACCTCAGTTGTATCCAAGGCTATGGTTTGTTGCGCCATCTCTCTCTTTTACGCACACACTTTGTTGGTGATTGTTCTAGATTAAAGATGAAAATGAGACGGGTGATTGTGATATTTATGACTCTTATTGGGCAAATTATATTTGGGCAAAACTAAAAGTGAATTGTATGGCTTTAATCTAGATAAATCATGTACAGGGATTGTCTCTTTCTAATACAGGGCTTTAGGGTTGAGACCATGTGATGTATTTTAACATTTCGAAGATGAGATGGGTGCTTATAATTTTTGAAGTTTATTGGGCAAATTGATATATTGGGCTTATATATATTAAGCAAGGAAAAGTTAAAGAAAGAAAAAACAAAAATATTGATCGTGGGGCTATATTTCTTTTCAAAATAATCTAGGTTTTAGTATGGCACTTGGAGTCACACACCCACCAACAGAATGCACATAATTTAGTTATGGACCGTTTGTTGATTATTCCAAATTGGAAAATGTAAGGGTGCTTGTAATATTTGTGAAGTTTGTCGGGCAAATTGATATACTTTGGCTTCTTCATTTTAGAAAGAAAAAAGCCAACGAAAATGAACCCAAAAAGTAGAATATGGGGCTGGTTTCTGTCCAACACAGGATGTGACTGTGATTTAAGTTCTAAAATGCACATAGTTAAAAACTCTTTAGATGGGGTATGTTAGCTAATTACTAATGCTTTTCTTACCAACAAAAAGTGCTCCAAGAATAATCGCTTACAATTATAGGTCTGTTGTAGTTATTATTTTATTGTAGTCATTATTTTGTCTTAATTTACACATATTATTTTGTCTTCTTTTTGCCTTTATTTGAGCTGGGCTTTAGATTTTGCAGCAGGCTTTTTGTTTTAATAAGAAACATGCGAAGAATCTGTTATAAACCTTCTTTAACTTTTTTTTCATTTGACTGAAATTGGAGTTATGAAGCTAATGAGTAAAAACTCTTTTTGGTCGAACCGTTTCCCTCTCCTAAAAAGATCTGAGTTGACGGATATTTGAAATATAAAAGTGGCGTCAAATACTTAATTGCTGATATATATTTTAAGAAATATATTCAGAAGTACCTTTGTGAAGATGGTATTTCTTTCCCCAAACTATTCATACTTGATAAATCCTTAAAGCTTCTTTTAGTTTCGCTAAAACAGAATTCATCATAGAGTTTGCGGTCCCGCGCTGTCACCAGCTGTTCGAGCAGAGTGAAACTGAAAATGCAAGTGTAAGAGCAGCAAATTTGACACGAATCTGGTAGTGAGAGCGTGAGAGTGCAGACCGAAATCAGGAGCAAGGATTGCGAGCGGGAGCGTTGAACAGTTTAGAAGGATTTGGTGATTTAGGTCCTTTTATTTTCCTAGTCAAAAAGCTGTGATGAAATCTAAAGTAGCTGAGATATGAGTGAATTTGAAACCTGGAACGATAGGTATTACACTACGTAATTTGTGGTCATTTGACTTGTGTTATTTATTTTCTTGAACATTGCTTAGCAACAATATCTCTCCACGGGCCACTCGGACATTATAAATTTACCGTCACTATTACCTTTTATCACTTGGAACTTTTAAGCATGTCGAGGATTGGTGTGCTTTCGAGTCAGAGAAGCACTTTTTTCCTCTCTACTGAAGTTTATGTTTCCAGAACAGGGTGAGAGAGAGAAAGAACAAGAATACTAATATGGAGAGCTAAAAGCTAATTCTATTCATATCTCGTATTATGTTGATTTGTATCTCAACTCTGTAGTGATACCAGATAGGCATATCTTTGTTCAAATTCTCATTGACATGGAGCATAACTTATAACGTGCACTACTTTTATCTGCTGTAAGTTTCCTGAAAAATTAATTAAAGGACTTAAATGAAGGTGCCATGCGAGGTTAAAATAGTCAAATTGAAGAAGGGATCTTCTGTCTTCACTAATGGTGCAAGCATCTCTGAGAGTTCTCTGCCTGAATCCGTTAAAATCAAATCAAGCTCTGTTGTTTCTTCCAAGGATATACATTGCTCTAGACTTGTTACTCCTACCCCCAGCTGCATGGAAGAATCTTGTCATTCTGATGGCGGTTCAGTTTCCTTTGACGAGAGCATGACTACTTGTGATTCGCTGAAGAGTCCGAAGTTCGAATATATAGAAAATGATAATGCCTCAGCTGTAAATTTTATCGAATGGAAGACATGTGACAGTCTCAACATTTCAGATCATGCAGGAGAAACAGGTTCCTATTTGCTTTATTTATATTTTGGATGTTTAATATGTGAATGCCAGCTCTGATACTACATTCATGCTGTTGTGTTGACCTTGATACTAATGCCACAATCTTCGTCTTGAGACTAAATCTTCATAACATCTATTTCGGATGCTAATGCTCAGGGAATATATGCAGTAGAGAGAGACTTGGTGAAGTGGACATGATAAATGGAGTTCTTTAATGTGGATGACAGCATCATGGATCCCCAGCTTTGTCCAACCTTTGCAGGAGACATCTATAGAAACCTGCGAACATCTGAGGTTCACTTCTATCTAGTTTCTAAAAGTTTATGCAATCCATTTGTCACATTGGCATGTTCTAAAAATTGACTCCAAATCTAGCTTTTTGGGTGCCTTTTGGGTTCCACCCCATTATCGTCTCCCCAAAAAATGGAAAAAAAAAAGAATTGAAATAAAAGTGCAAAAGACGACGCATGATAATATCATATATCGAAGCAGGTTATGTAAGGTTTGATAACCTTGCTACTAATATACTGAACAAAAAGTACCGTTATTCGAGTTTCTTTCTGGTGGAATTGTACTTTGCATTTCATAACATTGAAGGGCTTAAAAAGTTCCTTATAATGTTATTTATATTATTGTTTAGCTCCTACATCTAGTAACACAACCGATGATGTTCCATTGGAAGCTTTTTTGGAGTACCAGCCTGCATTTCTCAGAAGATCTACTCTTGTAGTTTCAGTAGTTTATATGCCCAAATGACACACGCTTAACTCTCGATATGTAAAATCATACATATCGGATTGTAATATAATAGATGGTTTTTTGTATGTTGGAATACGTGTTGAAAAAACTTGTGAATGCTCTTTGATTGATATAAATACTAAAATTGCAACTGTATTTGCTTCCGTAGGTTTTCTTGTCTAATTGGAATAATTGTGATGGACCATTACTGAAGTGTTTCTTGTTAGAAATTTATTATGGGCTGGACATGATTCAGAAACCTATTACTAGGGGAATGTGGCTACCTGTTTTTTTTTTTTCTGTTCAAGGATACCTTACATAATGGATTCAAAAATTTGTTATAGAAATGCGGTATATTGGTGTTCATGGTATTATTAGTAATAGCTTATAGCTAGTTTTCATTTTATTAATGACTTGTTTGCAGACAAAGAAGATGCCTTCTACTGATTTCATGGAGAGAATTCAGAAAGACATTAATGCCAGCATGCGCGCAACACTGATTGATTGGCTAGTAGAGGTAAGAAAATGGCGTGACTAACTTTTGTCAACGTGTTCTTTTTTACAGATGATGTAACAGATTCTTCCATAAGTTATAACCGATCCCTGCACGATATTGTTATAACCAGGCCCTACTGTGGAATCTTGAATTTTGGTCAAGTTACTATAAATTATGTGATAGGAATGGTGGTGGGGAGTGGGGGGGGGGGGAGGATGGGGTGGGTTCATAGTAATCCCTTTACTGGTGTACGCCAGTTCCACCACCAACTTCTACTACTAAGTTTCTTTATTTCTGTAGGTTGCTGAAGAGTACAGGCTTGTATCTGATACATTGTTTTTGGCTGTTAACTACATAGATCGTTATCTCTCTGGAAATACAATCAATAGGCAACGACTACAGTTGCTTGGTGTGGCGTGTATGATGATTGCTGCGTAAGAATAGCGTTCCCCCTTATTGTTCATCCTCTTCCCTTTACACTATTTAGTTCTCTCTCTGGCAGGCAAAAACAGATTTTCTTCTTGTTAAAAGCACATTGATGATCGTATACTGTAATTAACTAGACATATGGTGCCAGTAAATATGAGGAGATTTGTGCACCACGCGTGGAAGAGTTCTGTTACATCACTGATAACACATACTCCAGGGATGAGGTTGGGTTTAGTTCATCTCTTTGATCTTACTGATGCTAGATTTTTCTAGTTCCGTTGTATATTGCCAACACAAAAATTGCTATAGGTCCTTGAGATGGAATCTGCTGTGCTGAATTATTTGAGGTTTGAGATGACAGCACCAACTGCTATATGTTTCCTGAGGTCTGTTTTTGAATTAAGTTGCTGTTTGCCTTTCATATTTTTATAAATTTTGACTGCATGCTTTCATGTAATGTTCAGGCACTTTGTTCAGGTTGCTCAACGAGTTCATAAGGTATTTATCTTGCCCATTCTTTGATTTAAGTCACAAAATTGTAGGCTTTGATATGGTAGTGGTCTAGCCGTTGGCAGTAGTTTCTTTAGTATCAGTTGTACCTTAAATATTAGATTTTGTTGAATGCGTTTAATGGTGTGACTAAGGTTATCAGATTCAGTACCAGATAAACCATAATGGTGTTAAGGCCTTTGTAGTGGTCCCCATATTTTAGACACAGTGCTCATATTTCTGCATCAATTTGCTTAAAAATGCATGCAGGCAAAAGGTACCCTAGTTGTTTTTGCTCAAAGATTGATTTTCGTTGGTCTATATATCTACTATAGGTTCCAGCCATGCAATTGGAGTTCCTCGCCAGCTACCTTGCAGAGTTGTCGCTTTTAGATTATAGCATGCTTCGTTATGCCCCATCTATGATTGCTGCTTCTGCAACTTTTTTGGCAAAATTTATACTTCTTCCTTCAGAAAGACCTTGGGTAAGTGTATGTAATAATTCCGGAAATAATTGTTTAATGCTAAGGCCTATACTATAACCCTGTGCTTGTTTTGGTACAGACCTTGACTTTGAAGCATCATGCCCTTTACATGGCCTCCGACTTGCGTGATTGCGTCAAGGCTTTACATCGCCTGTGTTGTAACAGCCAAAGTTCTTGTTTACCTGCAATCAGGGAGAAATACAGTCAGCACAACGTATGCCTCTCCTTCACTCTGTGTGTACACAGACACTTGCTCTTTTTTTTTTTTAAGGACAACTGAGATGTTTGAGACCTAAGATAAAACTTCTTTTGTCTTGTATAAATTACAAAGCTGATGTTGAATAGTAAAATAGATTGGTATGTAATAATACCTAACCTTGTTAAATTGGCTCTAAATGGGAACAAATACTTATCCACTTGTTAGTTACCCAAAAAATATTTATCAACTTGTTTTCTAATTGTCTCAAAAGAGGCCTTTCTTATTTCCATTCATTTTCCGACTTCTGCTTTCTAAGTTCTCTACAAATTTTCAGGGCTTGAGCCTTGATATATAACATCCATTTTAGGTGATTTTGGAAACATTCAATTGACAGTTCCAGTAATATGGTCTTTAAACTGAGCGTGGTTGATCACTGAAGTACTTATGAAAGGATCTAACTGATTTAATTGATCTCAAATATGCAGTTGTTTATTTTTATTGGGAACAAGAGTTCTAATATCTTTCTTACTTAGTACTTTTTTTTGCATGTACTATTTATATCTCACGAGTATTTACGCGTTATTTGTATCTGCATCAGTACAAGTTTGTGGCCAAGAAGTGTTGCCCTCCAATAACTGCAGAGTTGTTTCATGAGCTAAGCAGCTACATGTAGACTCGTGTTTTTCTTCCAGTGCCTTGTTGGATTGCGCAAAGTGTATATTGTGAGAGCTGTTTGTTTTAGTTCCATGTGAAGTGTAAAGTTTAGTTTCATTTTCCTTTTCTCCACATGTTATACGAGGATTTTGAGACTGCTGTTTTTACTGTAGGAATCTCTTGTTCTACTCTCTGATAACGTAAATTCAACAAATTTATACAACTTTACTACACCCTTTTTTGTTGAATTTTGTACCTGGCTGAAATCTGTGTGTCAAATCACTGTTTTCTTTCCCTATCATTTACTCTTGTGCTGTTAGTGTTGGATCCTCCAGAGTTACCATAGTACCGGCTGAGGCATTTCTTCTGGAAAAAGTGGATAAGTATCCAAGTACATGGCATTGACGAAGAGATGCTCTTTTGATTAGTAAGGTAGAATCGTAAAATTGACGATTGGCACTTGGGAGAGTATTGTTGTGAGTGGCTGCTCTTTTTCTTGTGTCATTTTTGTATAAGGTGATGCTGCAGCGACTGCAGTTTCCCAAGCTATTCTGGTTTAGTGTAACTGATTTCACTACGAAACCTGAAACCATATTGATTTCAAAAGCATCACAATGGGTTAAGTTTGAAATCTTAACACCCTCCAAGGGACTCTTATGCACTTTTTAATTGGCACTGGCTTTCTTTCCCTACTGCTCCCAACGTGAACCCTCGTGCAGGGTTCACTCCAACTTATGACTTTGGTGCATTTTGGACACATTGAGACTAACTAAAGGGTTGTTGTGGCACATTAATTGCTAGCAAATATGAAAATTTCTCTTATGTTTAAAATACATATTACTTACTTGCCTCTAAGTTGTAATAGCAATTATGTCACGGTCTCAGATCATTTCTCACAAAATGTTTAGAACTCTTCGGTATGGAGTGACAGATACGATAAAAGCGTGCCCTGGGAGGAGGGGTGCGGGGGAGGGTTAGAATTATTGTAAAGTTGTGCAATGACCATTTATAGTTGAAATTATACCGGAACTGGTGAGTCATAGATCTAACGTGATAGAATTACGTCAAAAAAGAGCAAAGAATGGTTGTAGGTGTGTCCAACAGTTTTTAGAATGACCCATACAATACTTTCTAATGGTTTACTTATCCCCAACTCTCTTTTGGCATACACTCAAATAAGATACATATGAAAACGGGTTACAAACTTTGTCAACTCATCAATCACTTGAATTTAATGCTTACATAGTTGCATCTTCAGTTCAACCAACTGTGGTAACATGTGAGCACCAGATATCAATTTACTTTAAAGCATCACAAATGTATCTCATTGTGCACAAATGAGAGTAACATAGTATTTTTCACTTGATTTATGGTGACTCAAATTGATAAAGAACCCTAGCCAAGATTAGGAAAAATGTGAAATTATCTTACGACGATGTATAATTTGAGTGGCAAAAGATTACTAGTAAAAATATTTTGTCGTCATTGTTAAAATTTACAGTGATAATATTTTGTCACTAAAATTAATTTAGCAACACTTTTCTATTATATCAGAAATTCATAGTCCGAAATCAAAACTCCGCTGCTGCGAAAGAAGAAAACAAACAGGAGATGCAACAATGAGCCAATATGATTTGAGCTGTTTAATAGGGGACTCAAAATTGGTACAATTTTGCCACGCCCGAAAACACTCGCATCTTTGGCACATACATTTGAAAATATATATATATGGAAGCGGAATCGGGCAATGTGCTGTGCCCCTTCCCTTCTTTACCGTTTAAATTCGAAAGTTCAAAATTCAAACCCCCCCTCACACCCCGCCGCCTGTCACCTTAAGACCCCTCACCCCCGCTCTCCCGTTGGCTCAAATCCCCCCCCCCAGACCACTCCTGTATGGTGTATAGGGAAATGTCACAGCCACTCTCTCTCTCTCTGGCTCTGACACCAAAGCCAAAAACACATGAAGAAGAAAGGCTGCTGCTGGTGGCTGAACTCAATTCAAAATGGAGAGAGAGCCCCGGTGGGCCCCACCCGTGTCCGCTCCCTAACGAATACCCATGTCCAGTCCAGTCCATCCAACGCTCACGATCAACCCCCCCCCCTCTCTCAATTCAAATCACCCCTTTCGCCCGCCTGATAAAGCGTCTCCTTAGTCTCTCTCATTCGCCCACACACACTCGCCCACACATAGCACACACACCCGCTCTATATCTACCAATGCTTCTCTGCTTCCCCTTCGTTTCTCCATTTCATCAGCGACCCATCAGTCCAAACCCTTGGTAACCCTGATTGGCTAAACCCATTTTCAATTCTCTTCTCAAGCTCGAGTTCGCTCCTTGTGTTCAGCTTTACCTTTCTTGGTTGAAAATCGGGATAGAGATTCAAAGACAGAAATTGGTTTGGTTTCTCCCTTTCCGAGAATCAATCAAATCATCCGAGCACCCATCAATTCAAACCCTTTAAAACCCTGATTCCCACCGCGTTCTCACCCTTCCCCAAGCTCAAGTTCATACAAACTCTTACACCTTTTGATCGTTTTCAAGAGCTTTCTTGATTCAGGAATCAAAGACATTTTGAACATTAATCAATTTAGCCAAGAAACATGTGCCCAAATTCATTCAAAAACTCGATTCCTACCACACTTTAATCTTTCTTCTATCTCAAGCTCAAGTTCACACAGACACACACATTGTGACTGTTTTTCGTGGCTTTCTTGATCGACATTTTAAAATAATGACGACCCAGAGCCGCCGTTCTTCTTTGATATCGTCGTCATCTTCGTTGGCCAAGCGGCAGTCGGAGAATGTTGGAAAGGTGATGGTGGTACCGCCTATGGCCAAGAAACGGCCCGCTCTCGCTAATGTGACGAATCAGAGGCCGAGTTCTAACAATGTCGCTCGAAATTCGGCAAATATGGTGTGTTCTTTTTAAAATTTGGTTTATCATTTGTTATGTTCGAATCATGGGGTTTTCTTAGGATTTTTCATATATAGCTAGTTGCTGTTTCTTGGTTACTAAATGCAGTTGTAGAGTGAAATAGTTGTTTGACTATATTTGACTTTGTGATAATTGACTTGACATATCAATTCTTATTTTTTTTTCTTGAAAATTTTGACATATGGGAGAACAATGTGGGGGGAAACTGCGATTTGAAACCATGCCTGTGATTGACTAAGTTAATGCAATTTGGTGAATGCTTGATGGGAATGGTCGCCAAATTAGGTCTGTCAGAGGAGTGGAGCATACATGTGCTGAGCTTGTAGGGTTATAATAATGTCTGGATGCTGGTCGTGAATTGTGTCTAAGAGATTGATATTGAACTGCAAAGTTGTTGGCTTTTGGCGTGGTGGGTTTCCATTTGTTTACGGACTCAGTTTCAAGCGTATAAAGAATAAATATCACCGTATAAAAGCTGTGGTTGCGAAGGGCCAAGTTGTGATTAAGACACGTGAGAAGCAAACGAATCTATCAGGTCATGAACAAGCTAGAGTGATTCAAACTCTCCAACTTTCTTTACTTTGTACGTGACAATGTCCAAAATTGCAGTCCCTGGGGAAAGCATTTTTGCAAAAGTTTATTCCAAGAATGTTTTGAATTTGTATACTGTTGTCCCGCCGGAAATTGCAAAAAATTGTAAGAGTTGGTGAAACAACAAAAATTTGGAATCTTGCTTTCCTTGTTCACTCGGTCAGGTGATTGGGAATAAGTGCTAAGTTCTACAATTCTAAACATGGAGTTCTCTACCCTTCTTAGGCAGTGTGTGTACGTCCACACAACTTACATCTCATTTATTGTACTTTAGAAATGAACTTTGGGGGTTGCCAACTGAAGAGATTGGACTTGCGAAGCTACATGAAATGATACTTCTGCTTTGTTCTTCCAAGCATTTAGCGTATCTTCTGAATCTATTATCAATGACTAGGCTGAGACCGGGCCAACTTGCTTAGCATTTCCTCTGAACGGGATTTTACATTTCGTTTTGTTACTTCAAAAGTTTTCAGTTTTGCAGTTTCGGAATTGGAACTTTATTCTTCCACTCAATCAGATGTATTCATCAACTGAATTTCTTTTTTGAAGGTACCATGTCCAGTTAAAATTACCAATCCCAAGAAGGAAGCTTCGACATTCAACAATAGCGCTAGTTTCTCCGGAAATAATCTGCCATCATCCTCAGTTATGAAGCCATGTACTGTTATTTCAAGTAGAAATGTCTCTCTTCCCATCTCTACAGTTTCTGTCCCTCCTGCTCCACGCAGCGTTGATATATCTCCTATCCAATCAGATTCCTCATCCATTTCTATGGACGAGTCTATGTCTACTTGTGACTCATTGAAGAGTCCGGATGTTGAGTATATTGATAACAATGACATAGCTGCTGTTGAATCTATTGAGAGGAAGACTTGTAGCAAGCTCTTCATATCAGAACATGTGGAAGTGTCAGGTGTTGTGTTTTGATCTCTAACATTTCTTGTACTATATTTTTGGACTGCCTTGAAAAGCTTGTGAATTAAAATTCTCCTGCGTGCTCACAGGGAATATATGCAAGAGAGACACACTTGCGGATATGGAAACAAGTACCAAAATTATTGAAGTCGATGACAATTTCATGGATCCGCAACTATGTGCAACCATGGCTTGTGACATCTACAAGCACTTGCGAGCATCTGAGGTTCATCATAATCCTTTCAGATTAAAATATATATAATACACCTTGTCGCTTCCTTACTGTCTTAGTTGATGCACAATTCTGAACAAGAAAAGGCGTTTGCCTGGTTGAAGAACATGCTATATTTCAAGTAACTTGCTTTGGGTAGACTGCATCTCAAACAAGTTACAGGACATTGTTTTTAGATTCATAGGCTACATGACGGTCAGCCATGAGTAACAGTGGCACGTAAGTTATGGATGATATGATCCTTTTTAGTCTGGAAAAGTTGAACTGCAAGATTTTAGCTGAAAGACACATGCAATCAACTTCACACAATTTTGTAGATGTATTTCCTTATGCATGCTTATGCTAATCCCCATGGCTTCATGAAACCTTTTGTGATTCCTCATCAGATTGACTATTGAAACGGAATGTATAACAATTTTGTGTTTGATGACTTAAATTTTCATTTAAGTCTGTTATCATGTTCCTTTTAGTTGGCTCCTTCGAGCTGTTCACTTTGGAGAAGAAACAGAAATGCTTTTAAATAGTGCCATCCAATCATCTGGTAAACAAACGAGCATTACTGCTAATAGTAATGTTATATAGTAGGCCAGTAAGATATACTTTTCTTTCTTGAAGCTCAGTAGAGCTGAAACCATCAGCCCATGCTGGGAACTATTTTCTTGGAGAGGATGTGCAGTCCTTCGTAGCAGACAAAGCATAGTCTGGCAGCATTTCAGCAACTTACTTTTTGGCTGGTCATTAATTTCTTCTTTTTTATTTCAGGCCAAAAAAAGGCCTTCTACTGACTTCATGGAAAGGGTCCAAAAAGACATTAATACCAGCATGCGTGCAATACTAGTCGATTGGCTTGTTGAGGTACACGTTCTCGGTGAAAACTATTATAAGTGCGGAAATGTGTATATCTGAATTCCCTTTTACCTTGAAGTATAGGCTTGAAAGGCAACATGACGGTGTGAGCTACCATTGCTGTCTTGTTTTGGTGAATTCATTGCCTGACTGCAAACTTAAAACACAGGTTGCTGAAGAATATAGGCTTGTCCCCGATACATTGTATTTGACTGTTAATTACATAGATCGATATCTCTCTGGCAATACGATGGATAGGCAACGCCTGCAATTACTTGGTGTTGCATGCATGATGATTGCTGCGTAAGACTCAAAGCTTCCGTTTCCCTTTCTGTATATGTCCTTTTCCACATGAGCTTTTGCTCTCAGTAAATGCTCAATTTTACTGAGAATGTTAACCAGAAAATGCATTGTTTGCCAGTAAATACGAGGAGATCTGTGCTCCCCAGGTGGAAGAGTTCTGTTACATAACTGACAACACATACTTCAAGGAGGAGGTGCGGTTTATGTTTACTGCTGCTGGCTTTATACGTTTATTAGATGCTTCTCTGGTTTTCTGCATAAGGATTAAGCAATTTAAATGATTGCAGGTTCTGCAAATGGAATCTGCTGTTTTAAATTTCTTGAAGTTTGAAATGACCGCCCCTACAGCTAAATGCTTTTTGAGGTAATCACTAGTGTTCTAGATCTATATGTTCCTTTTTCTTTTGCCCTTATGTCCGTAAGAGCTTTTATAGGTATTAACTTATTTTGATTGACGCATGATTCAGGCGATTTGTTCGTGCTGCTCAAGGGGTAAATGAGGTACCTCTACGACTTAATACTTGTTTATTTTTGACATTTTGAGCTGAAAACTATGCGGTGTGTATTCATTTTGTTTTGGCACCGTTCTATTTTGTGATGATTGTAACTTAATTGGTAGTATTATTTCACAGAGTCATGCATATAAATAGTTGTTTCATCACAAAGCCTGCTGACAAAACGTTGGTCCTAAGTTGTTCTATCTGCTCTCTTTCCAGGCTCCGTCGTTGCAGTTGGAGTGCTTAGCCAACTATCTAGCAGAGTTATCACTTTTGGAGTATACTATGCTTTGCTATACCCCCTCACTAATTGCTGCATCAGCAATTTTTTTGGCCAAATATGTACTTTTTCCCTCAAGAAAACCTTGGGTATGTCTTGTTTGACAACCAAAAAAATCTCCCTGTTTGACCTATAGATACAGTTTTTTATATGATTTTTTTTTTTACTTTTCCCAAATCTTTTTCTGCATATTCTTTTGGCACATTCTAATTCGAATCTGTTTGATATAGAATCCTACCTTGCGGCATTACACACTTTACCAGCCGACTGATCTGCGTGAATGTGTTAAAGCACTTCAAACCCTTTGTTGTGACAGTATCAATTCTACTTTGCCTGCAATTAGGGAGAAATACAGCCAGCATAAGGTAAGCTTAATATACTTGTCTCTTGATTAACATACTTGGGTATTAATATGTACACTTGCCTAGAAAATCAACTGCCATGAACATACTCGCCTAGTGATAATCATACTTCCAGACTCTCTCTCTCTGATATCTATCTATCTATTTATGTGTATGTGTGCTTGTGCATTGAGCAACTCTGGCAGAGCTGTTTATCGAATCCAGTGATGAATTTGCTATAGACTTTGTGATGCTTTTCGCCTGTAAAGTTCTTTGATTTTTTTGCTACGTGGTTTGTTGGAGCTGTTTATAATGGATTATTCAGTACTACTCTTGTTGCACTTGCAAGTACACAAAAGAACAAAAATTGTAGGGCAAGCTTACAACGAAACAAGAGTAGCGCTCTAATCCCCAGTTCACGTATATTATTTAGTAAGGAAAATCAGTCCACGTTCTGAAAATCTTTTCGGGGTTGGAAATTTACCATGTGTGAGGACACCCGACTCTAGCTGTAGAATGGAAGCTTTTTGGATTGCGCAAGAGGGCCAGGGAGTGAATCCCTTAAAGCTAATTATAAGTTGTTATTTCAACTAGTAGTAAAAGCATTGTTTGGTTTTGATGCGTTAGAAACCAAGATAAGCGGATGTCCTACCAGCTTAATTAAATTGTGGTTTAGATGTCATGGTTTATCTCGCTTAACCTTACATGAAAAGTTTTGCTTTGTGATTCAGTACAAGTTTGTTGCGAAGAAGTTCTGTCCACCATCAATACCGCCAGAATACTTCCAGAATCTAATCATCTAGGCATTATTTTAGCAACTCTTTCCAATGCTCTGTTGGATGGACTGTTGGGATCGCATCATCTGCTGTTGGCTGCTCCCATCCAAAGTGAAGCAATTGGACTTTTTTTCTGTTCGTGCTAATAGTGAATGCTCACAGTTTGGGGGCCTCAGGCAGCTGTATCTCATTCTTCTGCTAACTGAACATGATGACCCAATCAAGACTGCAATCTTGTACCACAATTTTTTTTCTCTTTGTTTGGATTCCTTTGTAGTCCGATGAGAGTGTATATATGAGTTTCCTTGTCCTCTTATCCAGAGATTTGACTCCTAGTATTTTCCTTGTAGCTGTCTTCTCTGTCACCCATGAAATTTGCATCAGAAATATGAATTCCCTTTGCGTTATTCATTTTTCTGTTTTCTATTCCCCTGGTTGTAGGGTTGGTACAAGTTGAGTCAGGTCAAACTGAGAATACAATGAAGAATAAGAAGCTCATAAATCATGTTTGCCAAATGGTTAATTACTCACGGCATTCCTGAGGTTTGTCTTAAATTACATACGGACCCGCCTATCTTTGTAAATTACACTCCGCCTATCTTTGTAAATTTCACGGAGCCTCACAAAATTGATGGAACCCTAATTCCGTCTAAAGATTCCCTGACAACTTACTTTTTTATATTTTCATTCCTAAACTACCCTCCCTTTCTTGAATAAAACCCCCCTTTGCCCTTTAGGTTCTTCTTCTTCTTCTTCTTCTGTTATATCTTTTTTTTTAAACTTTAACCAACAGTGATGTTGTACAGCCAACAATGCATCTTGTACAACTAAAACTTCACACTGTAGGAACAAACAGGGTTGTTGGCTGCTCCCATTTCATACATCACCATCCATCACTGTCGGTGACACCTTCCGACACACCTCCGGTGACATCCCGGTGACCATGCCGGCATCACCCACTGCCCTTGCGTATCTACTCGCCGATCCACCACGCCGGCCTCTACCTCCCAACGAAAACCACCCACTCAAAACCCATCGGATCCATTAGCTTCAATTTTCATCACGCCGATCCACCACGCCGGCCTCTACCTCCCAACGAAAACCACCCACTCAAAACCCATCGGATCCATTAGCTTCAATTTGCTGATCCACTGGCTCCGCTCTCCTCAACTCCACACTCCGACCATTTCTTACCGGTCGATACCGGCGATTGTGCCGAAACGGCAGGGTACGAGTAGGCAACGAGTTAGGCAGAGTTGACTCGTCGATCTCGTTCATTTTCTTCTTCGACTAGTCCGTCTTGCGTTTGTCCTGAGCCACCTCAGCTTGCATTTCAGTCTCCACCGCCTCCGGCTCCTTCGCTTCGGCGCTCCTGCCATATCTCACCGCCTGATTTCGCCGAAACGGCAGCGCATGAGCAGCACAAAAAAGGGGACCAGCAGATAGCCGGAGCTAAGGGCCCTTGACAGAACATAAATCCAAAAGAATCCAACTTTTGGTTCGCAAGATCCTCAATTTTGATGGCGTTGTGGCCGAGTACCTCGTAGACAAGTCCGGGAGTCTAGAATCCCTCAGGCGTTTAACCTATCTTCGCGTTAGGCCCGATACAGTTCACGCAATCACTCAATCCTGACTTAAACTAAGTGATCCATAAGTTCTTCTACAAGAATGGTTTTTTTAGTATGGAGAATAAGGTCATTACCACCGACGACTGGGGAGGGGCTGGAGAGATGTTTCAAGTGACTACATCAATGAAATCTCACGGCGATGTGCGTAAACCGGCGGATGGGAACGTCTATACCTTCAAGACTTCACGCCCTATATGCTCGTCCCCTTTTTGTGCTGCTTCGAATCCGGTGTCGTGCAATGTGTACTTATCTACAAGGGCATAAATGCCTTTTTATATCCAGCTATTAACACCGTTAAAGAAAGCTAGATTTTAGGAGTGGAGTGTAATTTACAAAGATAGGCGGGTCCGTGTGTAATTTAGGGCAAACCTCAGGGGTGCCGTGAGTAATTAACCCTTTGCCAAAATCATGTCATTTGTTTGTCAATGGTTTTTTTTTTTGGTTGGGGTTTGACATGATTATGGACAACACTAATCAAGAAAAAGGAAAAGACAGAAATTTATTGGCATAAACATTTACATGCCCTGTAAACTACTTTTTTGTGTTTCTCTAGCCTTTGGCTTGTACTTTATGAATTTTCCTGCTCACATGTTAGAAAGTTCAATGCCAACTTGACTCCTGTGGGATAGAAGCTTTTTGGATTGTACAACGGGGCTAGGGATCATATGCCTTAGATATGATTAGACATTGCTTTCGACTGGTAGTAAATGCCGTCCCCTTCTCCTCGTTTTTATTGGTTCCATAATTCGGTCGTGGATATCTTCATGATGTCTAATACTTGTTGAATCGGTTACTTGCAACCTGGAGAACAGTCTTCGAGGAAGAACACAATACGGAGTTTGCAGTTAAAAGGTGACTTAAAGTAGATTTCTGTGGCGACACATTTGATTGCCTTATCTATATGTCGCATTATTTTCAGTTACCACTTTTAGTGACAAACGACACCTGCTCCATCTTGGATTCTGCTACATTCTCTTCCGGATCCGACAGGCGAGTTGTGAAGCTACCCTCCCAACACTTCAATTCTTCCAACGCTCTTTCTGCTGTTCTTCTCCGGTTAATGGAAAGCAGAGGCAAGGCATCATGCACGCTTTTTAGGGCAAAGAGTCATGTATTATATTGTAAGCACATATAATCCTATTGGAGACCTCCTGGCCCTCCGCACTATTTTCGTTGCCAGTTATACTTGTGCGAGCCATACTGGTAAAATGAACAGTTATAAGAATTTATACTAACACGTGTCTAAAGAGCAATACAATCACAAGTTGAACACAGACTTCTCAACTCTACCCTCATCCTACTCCACTCTCATTAACAAGAATGCAGTCCTACAGAATCGTGTTACATACATTCTACAGACGTGTCTACAGAATCATGTACTTAAGCTTTTAATACCACAAGACTGAATTGCTCTGGTACTAACTGTAACATCCCGAAAATTCCGAGTTCCATCATCCCGAACTCCCGGAACGTTAACTTACCACTTGATTCAAACCTGTCAAATCATGTCCACTGACACATACTTCAAAGTTCTAATTAGACATCAACTCATATACTTCAAAATATATCCAAAAGGAAATTTAACTTAAGCTAGTCTTACAACTCAAAAACTTCTAAACTCAATTTAGGTTCCTTACAAAGCAGCTAACAGTACTGACCCACTCATCGGAATCTCACACAGACACTAACCCATTTCTGAGCGTTCTTAATCAATCAAGGAACTAGCCTGCTTCTCTGTAGGAAGCAGTAACAAAGGAACCTTATAACGCTTCCCCCACAGAACAGATTCCCAGGATCAATACAGAAACAACAGTCACAGAACCAACGAGACATTCACTGCTTAACATGCAATAGAATGAGCACCAAGATGAATGCAAATAACCGGAACAATTAAGATTTCAATAACAATTCAGCATACTGATATAATTCGTCACTCAAAATTCTAGAATAAGCACAACGAATAACAAGAATAATAGCGAACACTTATCGAATTTAGGCACAACAATTCAGAAGAACGAATACAAACAATTATCGATTTTGCTCAGCATGTGATACAAGGTGAGCATCGATAAGACTTCCAAATGATCGTTCTAGGTTCAATATTAGGGTTTGCTTGGCAATAAAAGTCTGATATCAAATGCATATCTCAGTGTTTGACAATGGTTATAAGCAAATCGAAATGATACTTGCGAACATCAGTTATCGAAGTTAGGGTTTGGATAAAAATCCTCACCCGGAGTTCAGATAAAAACCCTGACCTAGATCTGAAGCTACGCTATCTAACCGAAAAGTCTTTAGCTTTACTCTGAATGGAAGATTCAACTGATTAGAATACAGTCTACACTACGATATTATAAATCAATACGGACTCATGCATACACCCAGTATGGCCCCTCTAGCACTTAAATCACCGAAAAGGCCTTCTCATGAGTAAAATTGTTAAAATAACCTTATTGTATGTGAATTTACTCAAGAATACCTTTTAGAGGTAAAATTACCAAAATACCCCCTCCAGGTGATAAATTATCAAAATACCCCATGGGGGTTCCCAACATCAAAAGAATCTCAAAAGCACTTTAAAAATACTATTTTAAGCATCTTGAAATCATTTTTGGGCCAAAAGTATTTTAAAAATTTTTTGTTCCAAAATCTCGAATCAGTGTCCTGACCAAGCGCTTAAAAGCCAGTTTCGCTAAAAATACTTATCATCGTCAGAATGGCACAAAATTTTAGATAATGAAACATTTCAGTAAAATAAGGCTTCCCTAAAATTTCAACTTAAAATATCTTGATTTGGTATGCTAAAGAAATCACTAATTCTTTTTAATCAATACCCTAATCTAGCATCCTTCAGGGACACCGAAAAATTTCAGAGAGTACATCTCGTAAAAATAATGGAGGTTGCTGTTTTAGACTTTGTTAAATTTTGATCCTAACTATTTATAAAAATTTGTTTAACACTGCCTAACCTAACCCCCTCCCCTCTTTTAGTGACAATTACAGTCACTATTCCCACTTTACTTGATTAAACACATACTGTTTCACCTTACACCCCCCTGAAATGTCCACCCAATGTAGTCCCAGATTTCACTTAACTATTTACACACCCTTAAACACTAGATACACATAACACACACCAATTTCACTCCACACCACACACACAATCACTTACATTATACTTAGCACACTATATTTAACACACATGTTCATTGCATACATACATTACTCACTACACATGCGCGCGCGCGCGCGCGCACACACACACACACACTATTCTTATTAATACACTCATACAAGCATACATTAAACCCACACACACTCACACAGCTGCACAAACACCCACTTGTACACATTGTTATGCATACACGCACACACATGCACACCCTACTGCTGCAATGGCAGCAGCACCCTTGCGCGCGCGTGTGCACACATGCACATTCAACATTACTGTTGCAGTAGCAGCAGCACAACATCAGCAACAACAAGGCACAACAGCAGTAGCAGCAGCAGGCAGCCACGAAGCAGCACCAACCCAATTTCACACACACACACACACACACACACACATAAACATATGCTATGTATGCACACACACAGCTACACCCACAGAACACCCACTGCTCACACAACAAAACACACACAATACCCCATGATTACACACTGAAAACACACATTAGCACCTATTGCTACCCTCTCCCTACTCATGTGCACACACCATTACACACACAAACCTTCATTGAATGTCAAACTATTTTTTAATTTTTAAATTTTTTTTAATGCCCAAGCCTGTTATTACAAATTTAAATCCTCAACAACCATTCTCAATCCAGCAAATGCACATTAGGATTAAATAATTGCTAATAAATCTGCAATGTTTTAACTCTAAAACAAACACAATACATATATATAACTTCACAAATTCTATACTAATCGAAAAATAAAATGTCTACAAAGTTCAGGAGGGCACGAGAGCAGGATACAATAGAGGAGGGGAGTACAAGTCGGGAGGGCATGGAAGTGAGATACAAATAGCTAGGAGGGGGCTCAGGGGTTGCCGAGTCCCAGATCTGGATCCTGTTGATCGTCCTCATCCACGTCCACGGGGGCACTATGATCGGGATCCGGCTAGGCATGTCCAGTAACAGTGCCCTGCATGAAAGTCACGGACGCATTAATCTCGATAACAATTATATATAGTGTTTAGTAAACGTATATAGTGTTTGTACCTGATCATGCACCCTCATCATCCTGAACACCTCCATAGCAATGCGACGGATCTCGTCCTCATCTAATGGTCACTGCGCAGTCAATGCTTGTGTCTGTGGAGGGGCAGCGGGGGGTGGTGACGCTCCTATCACGGCATGAGCAGTCATGCTAGGCAGGCCGCGTACACAGCCTTTCAGCCTATTGACGACCTCCTGTGTATCCAACCATCGCTTTAATCTCCCAATACTTGTAAACGTACTCGTGGACCCTGATGGCTGTCCGGACCCCCTAATCTATTTATACGAGGCATGGAAAACAATGATTTGAGTTTTGAAAACATTAAAGCAGCAAACATTGAGTACAAAGGTAAAAATTTAACAAATTAATTCAAACTTACATCGATCTGCCGGGAAATATCTGACACAAAGTCTCCCGCCTGGTGTGCATTGTCCTTATCCTTCTTCCTCACGCGCATCTAACTATACGTCAGAGCTATGACCTCATCCCCCTTCAGGTCTGGGTGCTCAACCACATTCTTGTGTCGGATGACGTAGTGAGCCACCAACCCCCCCATGTGCGTGGGATCTTTCTCATGTATGTTCTCGCTCCCACCTCTACTCTTGGCTTCCCAGGATGGATTAGTCCTCCACTGATCAACCATTTGTCGCCATACAGATGAAAATATCCAATGAGAGGGATATCCCTTAACTACTCTATCGGGGCACCCTCGGGCAACATCTTCTTCACCTAGTCCTTGCATCGTGCAGCCATCGACATTAATTCTTTCCGCTATAGGCAAAAAAGGCTTGCTGCCCCAACGCCTGCTGCTCAGGAAACTCAAACTTGAACCCCTCCTGCAAGGCATCCAATTACATAATCAATATGATTAATTTAACTACTACATTCTAATTAAACAAATAATGACTGACAAAAATGGTTGACTGTACCAACCGCTCTTCCCACAAGGACTCCCTCGTCCCAGCATCCCAGTCCTTCCAATATAGCCATGGCTCAAAGAATCGGCCCTTCATTAGGACACCGATCTTCGTCTTCGCCGGAGTCTCTAGGATCCTGATAAAAAAAAAAAATTAAATAAGTGAACAGTAATAACTGTCGGAATTGAAGAATGTAAGTACTGCATGATGTGATTTTTTTTACTTACTAGCCCTCCTGGGTGAGAGTAACTCTCTGTTTACACTGGGGGTCGATGCGCACCCCACGTGTCGGTCCACGACCTCGTTGAGATCTTACAAAACATCAACATTAATACAGTTCAAATATAATTTAAATATAAGGCTAGCATTATGATTAAACACCGTGATCAAATATACCTGAGGTAGAACTCATAGAAGAAGGAGAACCAACACGGGTGTGGGAGGAATCGGTGTGGGGCTAGGGCTGGGGCCCCGTCTGCTGTATGTGAGCACTATGTGCCTTGTCATCAGCGAGCAATGACGAGGTGGGAGCCACCGGGGATGAGGCAGCTCGGCGTCCACCCCGACCACGAATGGCCCGTAATTTATCCATAACTGACTTTGTATAGATAAAGTCCAAAGAAATTAACACATTAAAAATAATAATAGTCCATGACATGTTACAACACTATATGAACCGAGTATATAAACCGATTATAAAAACACTATATGAACCAAGTATTAAAACAATGCATGTTACAACAGTACAAGTCAATCATTTTCATTTTGAGAATCATCATCTTCATCGTCAGACTCGTCATCCTCTTCTTTGTGGGACTCATTGTCCTCTTCATCTTGTAATTTATCCTTTTTATCAGTAGACTCAGCCACATCATCTTCAACACTTTTCACGTCTTTCACGTCATCATCTACCACTTCTTCTCCTACACGAAGTGTTGGTTGAAGATGAAGATTGTTCTCCTCGTTGTTCACCTTAAACGGTACCTAGACAGGTGCTTGGTCGACTTGAAAGGTGTCTACCTCACTGTCATATGCCACATGTAATTTATTGGACTTGATAACTATATACTAATGAGACTTGGAATTTACGACATCCTCCACGTAAAAGACTTGTTCAGCTTGACTAGCAAACACAAACGGCTCGTCTGATGCAAGTCTTGACTTAACATTTATATTTACAATCCCTTGCGAGCTAATATGGATTCCTCTACTGCATGTGACATCAAACCAGGTACACTTGAACATTACCAGGCAGTTTTCGAAACCCAAATATGCTAGCTCAACAATCTCATCCAGCTCTCCATAGAAGTCCATGCAATTCTCGTCATAATAGTCATCGTTGACCAAGACTCCACTGTTTTAGGTTTGTTTTGTTCGGTCATCATCTTTTACGTTATACCTAAATCCGTTGATGATATAGCCTCCATGACAGAATGCTTGTTTAGTAAGGCCTTGAGCTAGTAATTTCAAGTAGGAGGCTATTGGTTTTATTAATCGACTGAACCTATTGTAGATGACGGTAAAAATTAAGGATAAATCGGTATACTAATAAACCACATAACTATATATAACGCATAATTTACTTTGGTTAAAGACTTACACATTTTTTGAACCACTGTACAAATTGTGATTTTCGATGAGATTCAAGTCCAGCGGGATCAGTGATTAAAGATTCCGCATCGAACTCACTGCAAACCAATATAGTTGACTAGCTTATCACATATTTTCAATTATTTACAGTAATTATTTTAAGACATTAACTTACTCAACGAAGGCTGAAACTTCATCACAATTTAAAGGGCATATATTGTTGTAGCACTGTACTCTTCATCCGCTAGTCATCGAGTATAGGTTCGTCCGAACAGACTACTTGACTGCTTGAATATTGACAATTGCCCTTCTAAATTTGTGCTGGCTCCAGGGTCATTTCGGCCTAGTTGATTTAACCTTGTATCAACATTAGGCCCAAAATATTTGTTATAAAATTTAACAAGCTCTCCCATTACGTAAACCTCCACAATTGAGCCCTCAACACGAGCTTTATTATAGACTTTCTTCTTCAAATGAAACATGAACCTAGAAGTTTAGCGAATAGATTTAGGTGGAATATCAATGATATCATGTTTTGCATTTTGTGTAAATGAACAACTGTAACAAGTTTAAGGATTACCTCTCGAATGGATACATCTACCGATATTGCATAGGTTCACCCATCTTAGCTTCATAGGCCAAGTGAACAAACAAATGCTCCATTGAATCAAAGAGCGATGTTGGGAAAATCGATCGCTGCTCTTGTTGGTGATGAGGTTTCAGAACTGGGGACACATGATTGGCGAACAAAACGGTTATTGGAGGAGTAGAGTTCAGTGGAGATGATGCTGTTATTGAGATTTTCATGGTCCTTTTTAGGGCAAAGGACATGTTTCTTCCAGCAGCGGCAACCATCTCCTCCTAACCTTAACTATATAACCCTAATCCTAATAATTCCTACCTAGCTAGTATATAAGAGAGATATAAAGGAGAAGGAGACATTGGTAAAATACATAGGACCATTGTTTGCTTAGTAGACAAGTAATCATGCTCCAATGGGGCTTAAATAGTTTATTCCTTCTTTACTAGTGAATTGCTTATATAAAGATTTGATAACTAATTAAAGTTTGACAACCAGAACTTGATAATGACTTTGGGACATATTCAAATTTCTAAGAAAGATCATTGCAGATCACTTCGTGGAGAATCATTAGGACACATCCATCTCTCAGCATCCCTCTAGCATATGTGCCAATTATATTTATGGTCTCATAAGAGATGTATACCAAACTAAGACTGAGGGGACGGTTAAAAGCTAGAGGGCAAACATTATGTCAAACTGGAAAGATGAAAAAAACATGCATGATATCTTTATCCGATAGGTACCCAATCATCCCACCCAAAAACAAAATATTCCATCTCTAAAACTAAGAATCCTAGAGCACAAGTTCTACTCGAGTTGAGAAAAATAAAGCACCGGGATGTACATGATTAAACCACTATTGGTGCACATAAGCCAATGTATGGGCCAAACCAGGAAACCGCTCATTTCCTTGGGCAACATTTGCAAAGTACAAAAGGCATTTGCTAGTAGCTATATCTCACAAAAGAGAGGTAATATGGATCGACTCCACAACATTACTAGTGATGTGTGCATCACTATATTTGTTGATTAAGACTGTATACGAACCAAGCTCGAGCCAAGCAAGGCTGTGCTCAAGCTTGGTTTGTTTACTTTTATGTACGTTTGAACTTGACTCTTGTTCACTATGGGCCAAATATTGATGTCTGAATTTGACTTGAGTTCGTTACCCGAAAGTTTGAGCTTTGCTTGGCATGTTTGTTTAAGTAGGTGAACTGAGTTTTAATCTCAAAGGTTCACCTCAAAAAATAAACCTAAATTTGAATAATGTGCATGTTTAAGAAGAAGTGTACGTAAGTGTGTGCGTGCATGCACGTGTGTGTGTGTGATTGGGAAAGAGACGAGGGGAGGGGAGGGGAGGGGGGATCAGAGAAGAGGCAGAGTGCATCTGTGAAGGTTTTAGGTTGTTTTTTTTTTAATTAAATGGAAATGAGAGAAGTTGGGCTTCACACTTTGGTTTGTTTGGTTGCACATGAAGTTTAGGGCTTGAGCCATGCATAAAATCTTTGATTTTACTATTGAGCTTGGGTTTGGATTTTAACTAATTAAGTTTAGGGCCTTAAGGTTTTAAACATATTTAGAAGCATATTTTTAAAATTCTCATGCTTTAATCATTCAAATACGGATTTATTCGTTAGATGAGCCATTCATGAACACATTTATAAACACTTTCAAGTATTCTTGCTTGACCCGTTTAGTAAACAAGCTTTAAATTTTTTTTCTTACTCTATTCATATATTATACAAGCAAACATGAACAAGTTCTGTAAAGAACGAACCACGGTTCATGAACAACCTGATTCATATACAACCCTAGTGCTGATATCTCTAGGACTTCATTTATCTTATTTTTCAAAATCATATCTGCAATAGTGATAAGCAATCTGAATGTAACAGATGCATTGTAGCATGTATACAAATACAACCAAAACATTCTAATGGGTTCCGCGAGTAAGATCAATTTAATAAAGAATTTATCGAGATAAATCCAATATTGTAACTAGAATGAATGAAGCTTGAACACTTTTTAAAAGCTCCTTAACTTGTGAATCACAACTTAATAACCAAAGAATTGCATAAAGCTCGGGCTTGAGCTCGTTGAAATTGGCTTGAGGTATGCAATTCAGGCTTGAGCAATACCAGTTTCCGATAATTAGTAAGTTGAACCAAGCTTGCACTACCCTAGGCTCGATTCGGTTACATGTAATGTATTATTCCTGCGATAAATGAGGATTCTACAATTCCATATTATCTGTTGTAAGTAAAATGGTTAGTTCTGGAACCTTAAAACCTAAAAGTTATAAAAAAATTTAGTCTTCATTATCTCAAGGGTAATATGGTTGTTTTCAAAGTATTACTTATGAGAGTTTCTTTTCTCTCTGTTTCTTTCCAATTTTGGAAGGAAAGATTTAGAGACAAAAAAAACATAAACTTTTCGCCGTTTTCTTTTGTTTTCTCTCTTTGAGAAAAAACTCACGGATTAGAGAAAAGGGAGGAATTAAGCCATTTTCCTTTCTTTTCTCTCCTTAAAAAACACTCGTAAACATGCTAAGTTCTCTTTTCCACACTTAGATCCTCTTCGCACGATTGTTTCTCCTAATAGTTCCATCGAGGTCAATGCAAACTTCCTTTTGGTGATTAAAATTGAAAGATTGGACTATTACAAATTGAATCATCTTATCCTTAATTTGAATTATCTGAAGCCAGCTTTGAAGCCTTGACTGGAACTGAAAATTTTGGCACTGCCGGAAATTGATGCTTTTGATCGAGATCATAAGCATTAAGGCAGTAGCCAACTCATAACAAGACTAGATTGCTGGCAATATATGTGGTTAAGCATGATAAAATTGTTGAGCCCATTTCTAATAGATTAAGCTTTTAGGTCAAATGATAACTTAATATGGTATAAGAGCTTTAGCTTCGCAAGGTCTTGAGTTCAATTATTTCCACTTGTATGTTTGACCCCCTTTCATCGTAGTGCAATTTGCGTTCTGCTTATTTGTACACTTGGTGGTGGTGCACATTGAATTATATCTTTATATGCCAAGGCTTGCACGTGAGGGGAAGTGTTAAATATGATAACATTTTTTAGCTCATTCTTAAACAGCTTAAGCTTTTAGAAAAAAATGACTTTAAACCAAAGAGTAAGAGATCAAAATGTTGTCATGGGTGCTAGAATGCACAATTTTGTAAACATCATTTTAAGTGTTACTTGTTGTAATTAGGAATTTTAATATTGGAAATTCTCTTGATTGTATGGTAGTAGCTATTTCTCTAAAGCTAGAAAACAAGCGAAATTCTTAACTTAACCTAACAAGCTATCACGTTATATTCATGCTCTAGGCAAGGGGATTATACGTGAGAATGAAACATCTAAACTCTTTTTTTCTAGAGTCCGGAACATCACTCTCTTGAATTACTCATCGACAGAGAATCTTCAACACTTAAGTCAGTTTCTATGTGAGGAAAAACACTGAATAGCAAAGACAAGCATATGGAATGATTCAAAACCTAGGTTACCTGTATTTTGCAATGATCTTTGTGTAAAGAGCTTAAAAAGGTTCTCGCCTTCTGGTACGAATAGAGTACCACTATAGATATTGCCTTAGAGGATCATATTACTTAGTTCATATCAGCTAGGTAAGATCCTAAGTCCTTAATAGTTTCTTGAACATGATGGAAGGATCATAATACCCCGAGTCAAGTTTATTCAAGTTTGAATATTATGTACAACATGTGGCCACTACTGATTGACAATGCAGTTTATACTTTGGGCCAGTCATGGACTTGCACTTATAAATGTGACCAAATACAGGGCAAGAAACTTAAAATAAGACTTTTGAAATCAAAGCTTTGATACCCTATAAAATTTTATATGCTCTAAAATCTTAGGTTCTTAATGAACGTGGCAACAAAATATATCATTCTTGAACAATTAGGTTAGGAAAAGTAAGGCATGAAATCCTTAACTTCGCCCTGTTCTTCTTCTCAATCAAACTTCTCTTAGCCGAGGTGGTTGACATGGTGGTGGTAGATATTCTTTGGCCATTATCGGCATCCATTTTTCTATTACAAAAAGAGTATGAAGAGTATGACATTGAGGGTTGCATTTTCCCTTGATTTTATAGCATTTTAGACAACAAAATTACCAAAAGTCTCCTTCCAAAAAATTTCAACAATTTTCATTGCTCAACCCATCGATAATGTCGCCTCATGTCTTCTACCCTCCAATACTGTCCCATCCTCTCCTTGTCGGAGTCATGTTGATTGTTGAAGGATAATGCATGACCAAGTATTTGGTATGCTCAATTCAAAGGAAGATATTTTACTCATGCTAAGGTGAACATAAGTAGCAACAAAAATGACGCTATTTGAAATGACGAGGAAAATCAATAGTCATAAATGACATATAATGGTTACTGAATATAATTTGTGGCATGCAAAAAATGGCTAAAAATGTTGTCAGCACTTTTTAGTCTTACTAAATAAGCACCACTTTTTATATTAGTGACCATTAATTATTACTATCCATATACGGTGTTGTAGCTTCTTCTTGCCACCACTCGGTTATGATGAAAGTTCTTAACTATGAATCTCAGTTGTTATCACACTTTATTGGATGAATAGATGAAGACTGACTCACTGCTTTTTGCCTTTATTAGAAGTATCACCAAGTCTAAGGATCATTTTTAAGTATCCAAAAAAAGAACGATGTCAAAATAATCGAGGATTAAATGACATACTTATTGGGTCAAAAATTTTATAGCTGAGAAAAAAACTATCCATCATTAATACTTTGATCTTTTCGTTTAAAGAATAGATTATTTTTTAACTACAATCAAACTAGGGTTGTAGCTCAAAAGGCTACAAGCTCGAAAGGGAGGATAATGAAGAAACAAAAGCCCTGACAATTTAAAATATGTTGTTGTTCCTCATTTAGTATCCACTCTTGGAGGTGACTTGTGCTTTGAATTGTTTCTAAAACACCCCCTTCCACACCTTCAAATATATCCCTTGCAATGTGGTCATCATCATCGTATAGGATTGATGAATCATAAGGTCCGGGGTTAAACTCCATATCTTTAAGAAAAAAATATAATTATAAACCAACTTAGCGTGCATACTATTAATTTACATCCCAAATCTAAAATCAACACCCAAAATTACATCATAAATCTAAAACAAGAACACATAATCTAAAATTAACACCCAAAATTACATCCTAAATCTAAAACAAGAACACATAATTTAAAATCAACACCCAAAATTACATCCCAATTTTTAAACCATAAAGCACCCACATTTGAATACCTAAAAAAAGATTAATTCTTGGAATAATCATAAATCGCTGATTTCAAACCCTAATTTTGAGTATCAAGAAAACCCTAATTTCAAAACCTAAAAGCCAGTAATTTAATTTCTAATTTCAGTTCCTAAAAAAAAAAATCCTAATTTCAATTTATACTAAGAACAAAATTCAAAACCTAAAATAAACATAAATTGAAATCATAAAGAAGCTACAATTTAGAAATCAACATGGATCTTTAGAAGAAAATTCAAAATAGCTACTTGCTTCAAAGTTGAATCCTCCACCAATCTTCTGTCGTTCATCCACCGTTCTTCTAGCTACTCTCCACATATCTTGTAGTGTAGAACTTGAGCTTGTATTATGGTCAAAATGGTGGAGATTATGGAGGAGTGAATTAGAAGAATGAAGATGATTGGGGGGGGGGAGGGGGGAAGGAGGGAGAGAGAGAGACAGAGTATGTAATAAGAGCTATCCCATCTAACAGTTACAAAGGTAACGGTTAGGGTGTGTGGGACCCGCTAATGACCGCTACTCTTTGTGGAGGTTAACCATTATAAAGAGGCCCAGTTTTGCACTGCTTAGGAGCTCACGAGGGGCATATATATATATATATGGGAGCTGATCCGTTGATAGCGCTAGCAAAATAGGAGATTTTGCTAGGGCGATCTGGCCCTCCATCTTGGCCTAGATATTTTTTTTTCAAAAGCTGTCAGTCGTCAGCTACATAGTGTAGCGGACGGATCTTTTTACTAGACTGCCCCTCCTCCTCCGCCCACTATTCTGTATGGCGGATAACTTTTTTGTCCTGACATGTGACGGTAAAAAAGAAGTCCACTACACAGTGTAGCGGACGATCTTTGCCTGCCCCCAATTAATTTCTATACCTTTATTTCTGTTGCCAATGCTGTCAGCTATACTGTATCGCAGACAGTATTGCTTATTCCCAAAAGATTCTCAGCTCTTTCAGCACAATTTTCTTCTTCTCAGACTCACTTGCTTCCATTTTTAGCTCCCTTCAAGCTTTGAGTAACACTTACTTCAAGCTTTACTCAAGCAAGGTAAGTTTGTGAATAGTGAAGTTTTTTTTATGGATTGAATGATAAATTATATTTTTTTTAGACAAGAAAGTATAGATTTTTTGTGATGTTCTAGAAATTTGTCACTCTATTCATCAATTTGTGATGTTCTAAAAATTAATTTGTTAACTTTAAACAAATTCATTATGGTTAAATTCTATTTTTTTTGAGATTCGCTAACTTCAAAAAATTTATCCTATTTAAATTCTAATTTTTTGAGATATGTTTGTTGTATTTTGGCATGATGAATTTGTCTATTTATCTTAGTAATTTTAATTTGTTATGTTCAATAAATTAATAATTATTAAATTTGAGACACTTTTGAGATTATGTATATGGTATATTTGTCATCCTAAATTGGTCTATTTGCCAAAGTAATTTTGAGATAATATTTTTAGTTATAAATGTCATTTGATTGTTAAGCGTAGTCTATTTCTACATAGGTCTTGTTTCACAATGTCTGATTTCGTGTCGAGCTCCAACACCCCCGTAGATGCTAGTGATCCGTATCTAGGACGAACGTTTCAAACATTGGAAGAAGCTGAAGAATGTTTTCGAGCGTATTCATTGAGGGTTGGTTTTGGCATTAGAATAAAGACTACAAGAACAAGCAACGTTAAAAAAAGATATGCTCTCGCTTATACGAGTGTCATAGGGGCAGAAACCCACAGCAAAATGAGACACGCGTAGGCAATGATGACAGTGACGAAATAGGATATTCGCGTAGAAGACGGGACTGCTTTGCGCGCACAAATTGCCAGGTCAAGATGTTCGTAAGCTATAAACCCAAGCAAGATCATTGGCTTATTACCAGCCTGGAACTGGCACACAATCACCCGTTAGTAACCCCTTCTAAGGTGAGTCAGATGCATCAACACAAGAAGATGGGTAAGGTCGCGAGGAGCCTAATTCACACAATGAGCAATGCGCGGCTAGGACCTACCGACATGATTAATGTTCTTGCTGAACAGGCTGGGGGAATTCAAAATTTAAACTTTAACACGACAGACGTTCGTAACGCGGTCCGAACCCATAGACGAGCCGCGTATGACCTCAATGATGCTCAATCCACAATGAGCCTATTGAAACGGATGCAGATGGAGGACCCGCAGTTTACCTTCGATTATAAACTTGACGACGAGCATCGAGTTAGTACAATTTTTTGGGTCGACGGTCGTTCGAGGCTAGCTTATAAGCATTTTGGGGATGTCGTGACTTTCGACACCACATACCGTACCAACAAGTACTCGATGCCGTTCGCTCCTTTCACGGGGTCAATCATCATTATCACTCCATCCTGTTCGGGTTCGCCTTGTTAAGGGACGAGAGCGAGAGTTCTTTTGAATGGTTGTTTAGGGCGTGGCTGGAAGCAATGAACTTCAAAGCACCCAAAGTTATCATCACCGATCAAGATTTGGCAATGAAGAAGGCTATTGCTACCGTCTTCCCAGATACTCGGCACAACTTGTGCACTTGGCACATAAGCAACAAATACCCTGAACGTCTGCATCACGTGTATGCAAAGTATCCAGACTTTAAACAGGATTTTGAAAAATGCGTTAATAAGTCGTTAACGATTGAGGAATTTGAGGAGAGGTGGGAAAAGCTTGTTGAGGATTACTCATTGCAAGACAACGAGTGGCTCCAGCACTTGTACGAGCTCAAAGAGCAATGGATTGGCGTTTACACGAGGAGGTATTTTTCTGCGGGCATGAAAACGACGGGCAGGAGTGAATCTATGAATGCCACGTTCGATAGTTATGTGGGTACACCTACCAATTTGAAGAGTTTGTCACATTCGCACAAAAAGCGGTTGCCTCGTTATTCGTGAAAGAAAGGGCTGCAGACTTTGCAAGCACGTACAAACAAAGGAGAAGGTTGCTTGAGACCCCGCTGGAGCTGAACGGTGCCAAAGTCTATACGAAGGAGATCTTCCTGCTATACCAAGTAGAGCTGCAAAAATCGGGACGATACAGTATAAACAAGGTGGCAGAAAAGTCTACGCGTGAGTACAAGGTTTATTCGCTCGTGAATGACCTCGTCCCTGAGAAGCTGCGCAGAATTTATACGGTGAGCCATGACACATTGACGGATTCGGTGACATGTGTTTGCAAGAAGTTTGAGTTCCATGGCATCCTGTGTAGACACATTCTGCGGTTTTTCACCCAGAAGAATATCAGGACAATCCCCGATAAATATGTCCTGCCACGGTGGACGAAAGGTGCAAACAGGTTGCACGGTACCATTGCCTTTCCGGAGCACCCGTATACTGACTTTGAAGAATCAGAGACGTTGCGGTATAATCATCTGGTGACAATGTTCACCCGTTTGTCCGTAAAGGGTGCTGCTACAATGACCGGATATAAACATCTCCTCGAGGTAGCTCAGCAGCAAGAGCCCATCGTCGACCAGTTGGAAGCAGCTTCAGTCAGCAATGCGGTTGACACTGAGCCTACAACGGGATCAGAAGATGATGAGCCGGGGGAGGAAGACGACAATGATATCCGGCCTTTGGATCCAATTATATCGCAAACAAAAGGCCGCAAGAGATCTACGCGGATGAAGAGCTCTATTGAATAGGCAACTCAACCTAAAAAGCTGAGAAGGTGTGCATTGTGCAACAAAATGACCAACCATGACAAGCGGAACCATTACAAGGCACTGGGGATAAGTCCAGGGGGTTTGCAAAACGAGGAAGAAGATGACGCCGAAGATGAGAAAGAAGAAGATGCAGTTGACATTTGTGATAATTTTTTATAATTTTTTTCTAATAATCTTTCGACCAACGACTGGAATTTTATTTTTGATGGACCTATGAGAGCCATCAAATCTAAGTTTAAGTTTTTTTTATTTGCCCCGTCCACTACCTAGTGTAGCGGACAAAGTTTCTTTATGTCCGCTACACAATGTAGCGGACGACTTTGTAGAAAAAAACTTTTGGTGTTCCTTATGTCCGCTACACAATGTAGCGGCCATCTCTGCACAGTTTAAAAATCCAACACGTCGTTAAAACTCCTCTTAAATATTAATCAGATTGGCCATTCTTCTTTCTCCCATTTCTCTATCTCAAACATCTCACCCACCTGCGACTCAGTGTACGACGACCCACATCTCCGGCAACACCACCGTCCTCCCCTGATGACAGTCCTGTCCTCCCCTCAAAACCGCGGCGCCTCCAACAACATCCCTATCCTCTCCCCGATGTGGCACCACCTTCGGGGACGGATCCGTCCTGATGGCTTGTGCTTTGGTGAATAGGGACGTTTCAGTCGGCAGACACTTCTTCAAGGTCATGATACCTGGTTTTCATACATAACTTGTAGGCCATCCCTCTTTCTTTGTGTTTTCGTGTGTGTTAAAAGTTTTATCTTTGGTTAAAAACTTACCTGTATTACTTTATTATGAATATGTTAGACCATACCGGTAGCCTTTTGCAGATTGCTTACCACAATGAGATCAAATGAAGCAACTTTAACTAGCCGCAAGGGGTCATGGCTTGTTAAAATCAAGAAGAAGCGCGACCAAGAGGAAATTTGTTTTGAAGAGGGTTGGAACAAATTCGTGCAGCAGCATGACCTCCATCTAGGGGACTTTGTAATCTTTGAACACATAGGACATATGCGTTTTCAAGTGCTGGTGTTTGATCAAAGCACTTGTGAAAAAAGCTTTCCCCCAATATTGAACTCTGAGCCCTAATTAAACCCTAAATCAAATTAATCGCATCGGATATGTGCATTTTGAACAATTGTGTTATTTGAACTTTGATTATTTGTTTGATAATTTTAAGTTCTTAATTGTGTATTTGAGAATTGTGATTATTGATCGATGATTTTAAGTTGTTAATTGATGATTTTTGATTGTTAATCGTGCATTTGAGATATTGAGGTTGTTGATTCTGTTACTAAAACATTTATTCAGTCGCTAATTTCATAAAAAAATTAAAATACGTAAAACAAAACTAGCGATTGATATTCCGTTGCACTGTCCGCTGCACTGTGTAGCGGACGGTGCAGCAGAATCTCTAAACTCCAACACTCAAAGAAAATTTTTTGTTTTCTGCACGTCTGTCACACTGTGTAGCGGATGGTGGAGCAGAATCTCTAAACTCCAACACTTAGAAATTTTTTTGTTTTCTGCATGTCCGCCACACTGTGTAGCGGACGGTGGAGTAAAATCTCTAAACTCCAAGACTTATAAAGTTTTTACATCTCTAAACTCCAACACTTAGAAAATTTTTTATTTTCTGAACGTCCGCCACACTGTGTAGCGCACGGTGGAGCAGAATCTCTAAACTCCAACACTTAGAATTTTTTTTGATTTCTCTCTGTCCGCTGCACTGTGTAGCGGACGGTGCAGCAAAATCTCTAAAATCTAACACTTAGAATTTTTTTTGTTTTCTATATGTTCGCCACACTGTGTAGCGAACGGTGCAGCAGAATCTCTAAACTCCAAAACTTAGAAATTTTTTTGTTTTCTCTCTGTCCACTGCACTGTTTAGTGGACAGTTTAGCAGAATCTTTAAACTCCAACACTTATTTTTTTTTGTTTTTTCTTTCTCTCTCTCTCTCTCTCTCTCTCTCCACTGCACTGTGTAGCGGACGGTTCAGCAGAATCTCTAAACTCCAACACTTAGAATTTTTTTTTGTTTTTTCTCTGTCCGCTGCACTGTGTAGCAGACGGTTTTTTGTTTTTTGTACGTCCGCCACACTGTGTAGCGGACGGTGGAGCAGAATCTCTTAACTCCAATACTTAGAAATTTTTTATTTTCTCTCTGTCCGCTGCACTGTGTAGCGGACGGTGCAACAGAATCTCTAAACTCCAACACTTAAAAAAATTACGTCCGTCACATTGTGTAGTGGACGGTGCAACATAATCTCTAAACTCCAACACTTAGAAAATATTTTGTTTTTTCTTTGTCCGCTGCACTGTGTAGCGAACGGTGCAGCATAATCTCTAAACTTCAACAGTTCATTTTTTTTGTTTTCTGTATGTCCACTACAATGTGTAGTGGACGGTGCAGCACAAACAATTTACAGGACTTTCCCCTATTTTGTTTCCCAGCATTCAATCATTCTCAATGAGAGCAAAAAAACCCAAATATATATGTCAACTCAAATCAAATCTAATCAAATCAACCCAAATCACATGTCAACTGATTTCAACACAAATCAACTGATCTTAACACAAATCAAATCAAATCAATGATAGCTTTCATAAAAATAACCAAGATTTATTAAAAAAAAATTGATTTGAATGTTACAATGTCAACTGGGGTCCTCATCTTGACCTAGATTTTCATCCTTAGATGGATTTTCAATAAACCTAACAGCTTTAGGCCGGCCTTTCATAATTTGCGAAGCTATCCTATATCATAAGCCTTCTATGCATTCTAGACTCTAGACTCTAGACGGCCGCCTTGAGACTCTCAGACTGACAAATGTAATCCATGTAGATGCAGACGAAGACGCCGCAGTAAAAAATATTACGTTGCTTGGGCCTCTTCTTCTTCAATCGGTATTGGAGCTTTGGCTGCGCCGGTACTCTTACATCACGGATAGAGTGGACCATGACACAAAATAGATTATGTGAAAAATAGAAAACGACGTAAGACACGAGTTAACATTTACAATTGGCAAGTTACATTAAGCATTAAACAACAATCGTAAGATTACCATAGCTTCCAACTGGGTTTTGTACATCCGCAACACAGGCATGTGGATGGTATCGTCGTGGAGACTGTCAATGACTGATATGATTTTATGTGTTGGTTCATAGAAAACCAAGTACCAGTGGCTTTCTCCTAAAATGGGATTAGAAACACGTCGGCAACCCTTGCGCTCACTGGACTATCCCTAGTAAGATACGCTCGTATTTTAGCAGACAGTCTCCAGTTGTTCAACTTTTTCTTCCCCCTTAGATCGACCCACTCACGCATTCAGATACTAGGAGACTATGGAAAAAGCATCCACCATAAAAATGTGCGGATACCCGTTCAGCCGTTCCAACCCCTTTGCTTCAGAATTTCCACATAGGTAGAGATGACACCACTGTCTAACCAATCCCCCGGAGCCAGCGAGGCCATTTCTCCCTACAAGCAACAGTAATCCATTAAATTCAGGTGATCCACACTATACGATGCTTTGCCTAGGGGCGCGCTAAAATAATGCTCTCAGATTAGTTGGCGTTTATGCAGCTTTAGGGGCTTCAATGGATTCCCTTTGCGATATTGCCCTGGGGGTCGACCGGGGGATATTGCCTTCCTTGGGGGGGGGGGGGGGTTAACCAGGAGATATTGCCCTCCGAGGGCAACAGATGGTACCACCCACGGGACAATGGAAAGTGTCTCAAATAGACTGATGTTTCTGAAACCCCAGTCCTGCATGACTTGACTTTGAGAGAGGGGTTGTGGTTTCGAGTCCGTAAGCAAAGAGAATGAGGGAGCACTGTAATCTTCCCACGGCGCTTAAGCCTGTCCCATGGTGCTTGATGGTCCTCAATCACCACCCATTGGCGGTACAGAGGGACCACCGTATCCCTAGCTCACCCCCAAAGTCTGTCCCGAGGGATCACCGTATCCCTTGCTTACATAAAGGGGCTGCCATCCTAGATAACCCATTCTAGGGCTGACACCCAAAGGCTGTCCAGATTCTTGGCGCAAAATATTCCCACAACCAAATGCCAACGCTTCAGCTTGTTGGCGAAGCTCCTCGCCCATTGCATCCACCAGATCCTTTCGCTCGCTCAACTTCTGAAAGAAGGCGAACGAGGCATTAACCTACATCCAAAGAGATAATAAATAAGTAACTTCATACACACTTAGAATCATCAAATTCAATTAAAAGCACTTGTTGGGCAACTTACCAGATCGTATGCCATATGCTCAATGATTTGACCCCTAGGGTGGTACTTCTCCCCACGTTCAAACCTTACTGGGGTTACTCTTCTCCGGGTGATGCAGTAGTACCACTCATTGTACTGTTCGATGCTGATCACGGGGTCAGGCTCAGACACAATGGCTACCAGCGTGTCCTACCAGGAATTCCAAACCTCAATTTTGCGTGTGGACAAGTCGTGCCGATTCGCCTTGCTAAACCGTCCGACATCCAGTGGGTTTCTGTTAACCCTCATATCCGGGGCATCGGCTGGCGACCCCTGCAGGCAGTCAAAATGGCGCATAACGGGATCTGGCAGCTGCCACTCTGTGACCTCGAAGTGGATCAGGGGTGTGCGTTGTAACCCGGAGAGCGTGAAGACAAATGACTCTCCCACCCGTCGCGCCAAACGTTTGTACGGTGCCCAACGCATCCGGCCCTGAGATAGCGAGTTGAGCTCCCCCCGATAGTATGTAATGTTGTGATGGGGATCGTCTCTCCTCGGGTAGTGACTATCCTTCTGGCTGTACTCCCAGGTGCACAACTGAGGCCACACATTATTGGTTCTGTCCCTACGCCTGGGTGCGCCGGTAGTAAGGTGTTCATAAGACCACACCTGAGAGCAAAGACAAATTATATAAAGTATCGTCAAAATTTATTGTTGATTCAACAAAAAAAATCGAACATGTAATCAAGATATATGATATACCTGCAATAGCAAGAGACGTGCACATATAGCTTTGGAATCAGACCTCGTTGCCTTGTGCAATGCTCGGTACAGGTACGTAAGAATTGCTGCACCCCATGCATAATTCCCAACCTCCTGCAGATTACCAAACAACGGTAAATATTTCACGCTGACCGTGTTCTTCGATGTCGTTGGGAATAAAATTGCCCCCATCACCCACAAGAGGAAGGCTTGTGTGTCCAGCACAAGCATCTAGTCCGTGTAGTTTTTTTGGCAAAACCTTGTAGGTATCTACCAACCACTTCAACTTTATATCACCAGTGCTAAATTGTTCCTTAGGTATCGAAGTGAAGAAGTCCGTAGCGGTTCTCTTATTTGTTGACGAAGGAGCAATACCGGCCGCCCCGTCACCCGTAGCCCTAAGATGAATCCTACATCTTCTAGGATAATTGTCATCTCTCCGAGAGGGAAGTGAAACGTATTCGTTTCACTTCTCCACCTTTCAACAAGGGCACCTATTAAGTGCTGGTCAAGGTGTTGAAAGATTTGCCCATGCGTGAAAATCCCAAACCCAATCCCACACAGTAACCTTTTCTGGTATTTGTTCAATTTTCAGGCTTTGAAATTATCGGATACTTCTACTGTGTTGAGAAGTGCTCTTTCCTACGAATTAATAAATACAATTTAAACAAAATAAACGGTATACAACGTTCGTAAGAATTAAAAAGTTGATAAAATAAGTATCTTACCATCCCATATGAGCGTACTGACATGGTTTGCTTGGTCGTATAATACGGAGGGATCTTCTGGTCCAAGGTTAAAATCCATTTTTTGCAACTGAAATTATGAAAAAACGGCAAGGTTGGAAGCTTTTATCAAACGTTCTCAAATATACAACGCTAGCACATGCATAATACATACAACGCTAGCATGTGCTCACATAAGTTCACATGCTATATATATATATATATATATATATATATATATATATATATATATATATATATATATATATATATATATATATATATATATATACGGGAGCTGATCCGTTAATAGCGCTAGCAAAATAGGAGATTTTGCTAGCGCGACCCAGATCTTTTTTTTTTCGAAAGCTGTCAGTCGTCCGCTACATAGTATAGCGGACAGACTTT
The DNA here is from genome assembly GCA_033070095.1 of Escallonia herrerae. NCBI lineage: Eukaryota > Viridiplantae > Streptophyta > Magnoliopsida > Escalloniales > Escalloniaceae > Escallonia > Escallonia herrerae. Next base: position 78,164 of record JAVXUP010001972.1, on the reverse strand, counting down.
TTTACCATATTGCCCCTCGTCCCTCGTCCGCTACACTATATGGCAGATAACTTTTTTGGCCTGACACCGCCAGTCAAAAAGTCGTCCGCTACACTGTGTTGCGGACGACTTTCCAACAACTTTTGACTAACACGACTGACACAATTCCAGATTGTCTGTACCAGATTGTCCGTATTGCGGACATTATTTTTTCTTCTTCTTCAGACTCGCTTCCATTTTCAGCTCCCTTCAAGCTTCGAGATTCCGTCAAATGTTCATTATTTTTTTGAATTTTAGGTTCTTAATTGTGCCGTTTGAGATTCCGTCGAAGTTGAGATTGTTGATTGTTAATCGTACGCTATTTTATTGTTAATCGATATTGAGATTGTTGATTCTGTGGCTAAAACAAGTCTTCAGTCGCTAATTTATTAAAAACAAGAGATCTTCAACACAATGTATTTGGACGTCCGCTACACTGAGTAGCTGACGGAGAAGCAGAAACAGTCAACTTCAACACTTGGAAAATTTTTCATTTGGACGTCCGCTACACTGTGTAGTGGACGGAGAAGCAGAAACAATCAATTCAACACTTATAAAATTTTTCAGTATTTGGACGTCCGCTACACTGTGTAGCGGACGGAGAAGCAGAAACAATCAATTCAACACTTAGAAATTTTTTCAATATTTGGACGTCCGCTACACTGTGTAGCGGACAGAGAAGCAGAAACAGTCAATTTTCAGTATTTGGATGTCCGCTACACTGTGTAGCGGACAGAGAAGCAGAAACAATCAACTTCAACACTTGTATTTGGACGTCCGCTACACTGTGTAGCAGACGGAGAAGCAGAAACAACCAACTTCAGCACTTAGAAAATTTTTCAGTATTTGGACGTTCGCTACATAGTGTAGCGGACGGAGAAGCAGAAACAATCAACTTCATTACTTAGAAAATTTCAGTATTTGGACGTCTGCTACACTGTGTAGCGGACGGATACCTCTTTTCAACTAAAAAAATTCTCAATAAATTTTGTTTCCCACCATTCAATCATTCTCAAAGAGAGCAAAAAAACCAACTCTAATCAAATTAAATGTCCACTGATATGGACATAAATAAATCATTCAACACAAATCAACTGATCTCAACACAAAAAAAATCACACCAATGACAGCTTTCTAAATAAATAATCATGATTTATTAAATAAATATTGTAATGGTACAATGTCAACTAGGCGTTCTCATGTTCAGCCGGATGTTCGTCCTTAGATGGATTTTCAATAAACCTAATCTCTCTAGGCCGGCCTTTCAAAATTTGCCAAGTTATCCTATATCTAAAGCGTTGTATGCATCCTAAACTCCAGGCGGCCGCCTTGAGGCTCTCAGACCGACAGATGTAATCCATGTACATGCCTAGGAAGACGCCGCAGTCCGAAGTATTATGTTGCTTGGGCCGTCTTCTTCAATCGAAAATGGAGCTTTGGCCGCGCCGGTACAGGTACACCACGGATATCATTGACCATGGCATAAAATATATTCTGTGAGAAACAGAAAACAGCGTAAGACACGAGTTAACATTTACAGTTGGCAAGTTACAATAAGCATTAAACAATCAACTTCAAGATTACCATAAAGTCCACCTGGGCTTTATACATCCACAGCACAGGCATGTGGGAGGTATCGTCGTGGAGACTGTCGATCACCGATATGACTTTTTCCTTTGGTTCATAGCAAACCAAGTACCAGTGGCTTTCCCCTAGAAATGGGATTAGAAACACGTGGGCAACCATTGAGCTCACTGGACTATCCCTATTTAGATACGCTCGTAGGTTATCGGACGGTCTCCACTGACTAACTTTTTCTTCCCCTTCATTCGACCCACTCATGCCATTCAGCCACTAAGAGGCTATGAAAAAAGGCATCCAACAAAAATATGGCCGGATACTCATTCGGCTGCCCCGGCCCCTTTCCTTCAGAATCTCCACGTATGTAGAGATGACGTCGCTGTCTAACCAACTCCCCGGAGCCAGGGAGGACATTTCTCTCCACGAGCAACAGTAATCCATCCCCTCAGGGTGATTCACACTATATAACGCTTTGTCTCGGGGGAACCCGCTAAAATACCGCTCTTTGATAATTTGGCATTTATGCGGCTTTAGGGGCTTCAGTGGATGCCCTTTGCGATACTCCCCTCAGGGGTCGACTGGGGATATTGCACTCATTCAGGGGGTCGACCGGGAGATATTGCACTCCTTCGGGGGGTCGACCGGGGGTATTGCCCTCCTTCCGCAACAGATGGTCCCGCCCACGGGACAATGGGCAGTGTCTCAGACAGACTGATGTTTTCGAAACCCCAGTCCTGCGTGACTTGACTCTGAGAGAGGGGTTGGGGTTCCGAGTCCAAAAGCAAAGAGAAGAAGGGCGCACTGTACTCTTCCCACGGCTCTTGAGCCTGGCCCATGGTGCTTGGCGGTCCCCAATCACCACCCATTCCGGTACAGAGGGACCACCGTATCCCTGGCTCACCCCTGAAGTCTGCCCGAGGGATCACTGTATCCCGAGCTCACATAAGGGGGCTGCCACCCTGGTTCCCCATTCCCGGGTTGACGCCCGAAGGCTGCCTGGATGCTTGGAGCAAAAAATGGCTACAGCCATACGCCAACGATTCGGCCTGTTGGCGAAGCTCCTCGCCCATTGCATCCACCAGATCCTTGCGCTCGCTCAACTTCTGGAAGAAGGCGAACGAGGCATTAACCTACATCCAAAGAGATAATAAATAAGTAACTTCATACACACTTAGAATCATCAAGGTCAATTAAAAGCACTGGTTGGGCAACTTACCAGATTGTATGCCATCTGCTCATCGATCTGACCCCTAGGGTGGTACTTCTCTCCGCGTTCAAACCTTACTGGAGCTACTCTCCTCCGGGTGATGCGGTAGTACCACTCATTGTACTGTTCGATGCTGATCACGGGGTCAGGCTCCGACACAATGGCCGCCAACGTGTCCTGCCAGGAATCCCAAACCTCAAGTTCTCGTGCCACAAGTCGTGCGCATTCGCCTTGCCAAACCATCTGACACCCGGTGGGTTCCTGTTACCCCTCATATCTGGCGCATCGGCTGGCAACCCCTGCAGGCACTCAAAATGGCGCATAGCACGATCTGGTAGCTGCCACTCTGCGACCTCAAAGTGGATCAGGGGTGTGCGTTGTAACCCGGAGAGCGTGAAGACGAACGACTCCCCCACCCGTCGCGCCAAAAGTTTGTACGGTGCCCATCGCATCTGGCCCTGAGATAGCGAGTCGAGCTCCCCCCGATAGTACGTAATGTTATGATGGGGATCGTCTCTCCTCGGGTAGTGGCTGTCCTTCCGACTGTACTCCCAGGCGCACAACCGAGGCCACACATTATCCGTTCCGTCCCTACGCCTGGGTGCGCCGGTAGCAAGGTGTTCATAAGACCACACCTGAGAGCAAAGACAAATTAAATAAAGTATCGTCAAAATTAAATGTCGATTCAACAAAAAAACAAGCACGTAATGAAGATTTGTATGATATACCTGCAATAGCGAGAGACACGCACATATAGCTTTGGAGTCGGGCCTCGTTGCCTTGTGCAATGCTCGGTACAGGTACGCAAGAGTTGCTGCACCCCAGGCATAATCCCCAACCTCCAGCAGGTTACCCAACAACGGTAAATATTTGACGCTGACCGTATTCTTCGACGTTGTTGGGAACAGAATTGCCCCCATCACCCACAAGAGGAAAGCTTGTGTGTATAGCACAAGCATCTTGTCCGTGTAGTTTTTCGGGAGAACCTTGTAGGTATCTACTAACCACTTCAACTTGATACCACCAGTGCTAAATTGATCTTGGGGTATCGAAGTAAAGAAGTCCCTAGCGGTTCTCTTATTCGTTGCTTCCGACGGAGGAGCAATTACCGGCCGTCCCGTCACCGGTAACCCTAAGATGAACCCTACATCTTCTAGGGTAATCGTCATCTCTCCGAGAGGGAAGTGAAACGTATTCGTTTCACTTCTCCACCTTTCAACAAGGGCACCTATTAAGTGCCGGTCAAGGTGTTGAAAGATTTGCCCATGCGTGAAAATCCCAAACCCAAGCCCACGCAGTAACCGTTTCTGGACTTTGTTCAACTTCTAGGCTTTGAAATTATCGGACACTTCTACTGTGTTGAGAAGTGCTCTTTCCTACGAATTAATAAATACAATTTTAACCAAAACAAACAGTACACAATGTTCGTAAGAATAGGAAAGTTGATAAAATAAGGATCTTACCCCACCATCCCATAAGAGCGTACTGACATGATTTGCTTGGTCGTATAATACAGAGGGATCTTCTAGTCCAGGGATAAAATTCATTTTTTTGCGACTGAAATTACAAAAAAATGGCAAGGTTGGAAGCGTAAAAATTTTCAAACATACAACGCTAGCATGTGCTCACATAAGTTGACATGTTGTATATATGCAAGTGAAATCACATGAACATTTAAGCAATACACATATATTGACAAACGCTAGCACAATCCACCGCATACATATTCAAAATCATGCATAAGCCGCAATACTCATAAAAAACTCTAGATTATGAATGAATAAAGGATTGGAATGCGAACTTACGTGATTGATGAGATGATTAAAGGATTTCTTTGGAAGAAATTGCGCAGATCTACTTGCCAACGCCGCTAGAAAAATTGTGAGAAGAAAGATGAATGGGTTTCAAAAAGAGAATGAAACACAGTTTTGGTATAGTTAGATTTGTCTAGTCCGCTACATAGTATAGCGGTCAGAAAAAATCATACCAAGTTTTTCGCTACACAGTATCGCTGACGATGGACTGGTGTGACAACTGTCAGGGAGGTTGTGGATGACTTGACCGCTGTCAGTCAAAAAGTCATCCGCAACACAGTGTAGCGGATGACTTTTTGACTGGCGGTGTCAGGCCAAAAAAAGTTATCCGTCATATAGTGTAGCGGACGAGGGACGAGGGGCAATATGGTAAAAAAGTTCATCCGCTACACTATGTAGCGGACGACTGACAGCTTTCAAAAAAAAAAATCTGGGCCGTCCATCCTTTCGGGATGGACGGCCAGATCGCGCTAGCAAAATCTCCTATTTTGCTAGCGCTATCAACGGATCAGCTCTATATATATATATATATATATATATATATATATATATATATATATATATATATATATATATATATATATATATATATATATATATACATACATACATACATATAGGGAGCCGATCCACACCCACTGGTGGAGAAATAACAATTTCTCCACCATAAATCTAGCCATCCACGTGTACTCGTGGATGGCCCAGATCTTTTTTTTTTTGAAAAATTTACAACCGCCACTCTTTTAAGCGGTTGCAAAATTGACAAAAATGCCCCGTGAAGCTAAAAAGCCCCCAACCGCAAGAAAGACTAACGGTTGGGGGCCCACGAATTCGCACACCCAACCGCTACACTTTGTAGCGGTTGCATTGCACTGCTTTAATATTTTTTTAATGAAAAAGGGGGCCTCTTAGGATTTTTTTTAATGAAAATTATTTTTTAATGAAAAAGTTGGGCCACTTAGGGTTTTTTAAATGAAAAATTGTATGACAGAATCCAACTACTACTAAGTGTAGCGGTTGGGTGGTGCAAAAGAAAAAAAAAGTGTAATGATTCCAACCTCCACAAAGAAAGAGTGGAGGTTGGAATCATGACCAACCTCCACTTTTTGTAGAGGTTGGTCATGATTCCAACCTCCACTCTTTGTGGAGGTTGGAATCATTACACTTTTTTTGTCAACCGCATAAAAGTGTAGCGATTGAGGTGTCTCTTTGTCCCACATACGAAGCAGGAAAAAAAACACACAAAGCGAAGCAGGAAAAAAAATACACATGAAGCAAAGCAGGGAAAAAAAGTAATGATCCCAACCGCATAAAAGTGTAGCGGTTGGGGTGTTACCGTGGCCCCACCTTTTCTCTCTCTCTTTTGTGTCTTTGTGCAAAGCAGAAGGAAAAAAAAATTAGCAATGATGACCAAGCGCAACAAAGTGTTGCGGTTGGGGGGCATTTTTGTCAAATTTTGCAACCGCTGCTCTTTCCAGCGGTTGCAACTTTTTCAAGAAAAAAAAAATACATTTGAGCCGTCCACGAGTACACGTGGACAGCTAGATTTATGGTGGAGAAATAACAATTTCTCCACCGGTAGACAGGGATCGGCTCCCATATATATATATATATATATATATATATATATATATATATATATATATATATATATATATATATATATATATATATATATATATATATATATATATATATATATATATATATTGACAAACGCTAGCACATGCTCAATACATATTCAAAACCATGCATAAGCCGCAATACTCATAACAACTCTAGATTATGAACAAATAAAGGATTGGGTTGTGAACTTACATGATTGATGAGACGATTAAAGGATTTCTTGGGAAGAAATTGCTCAGATCTGCTTGCCAACGCTGGTAGAAAATTTTGTGAGAAGAAAGAATGAATAAGAGTTTCGAAGTTAGGTTTATGTCTATTTATATGTTCTGTCTGCAACATAGAGTAGCGGACAGTAAGAATCGTCCACAACGTATAGTAGCGGACATTAAGGACTGTCCACTACACAGTGTAGCGGATGGTATTTATTTAAAGCAAGTCTGCTACACAGTGTCCCAGAAGGTGGAATAAGGACAAAGTAACAGTTAGTCGTGGGGTGACAGGACTGATGTGACAACTGTCAGGGGGGTTATGGATGACTTGACCACCGTCAGGTAAAAGATCGTCTGCTACACTGTGTAGCGGACGGCTTTATGACTGTCACATGTCAGAACAAAAAAGTTATCTGTCATACAGAGTAGCGGACGGAGGCGAAGGGGCAGTCTGGTAAAAAGATCCATCCGCTACACTATATAGCAGACGAATGACAACTTTTAAAAAAAAAAACCGCCACTCTTTCAAGCAGTTGCAAAATGGACAAAAATGTCCCGCGAAGCAGAAAAAACCCCAACCGCAGGAAAGACTAGTGGTTGGGGGCCCACGAATTTCCTCCCAACAGCTACACTTTGTAGCGGTTGGCATCATTGTAAATTTTTTTTAAGCCAATCATGACCAACCTCTACTCATTGTAGAGGTTGGAATCATAACCAACCTCTGCAAAGAGTGGGGGTTGAATCATGATCAACCTCTACTCTTTGTAGAGGTTGGAATCATGACCACTTTTGTTTTCTTTTGCTGCCGCACCACCCAACCGCTACACTTAGTAGCGGTTGGAATCCGTAAAAAAAATCATTAAAAAAACCTTAAGTGGCACCCACTTTTTCATTAAATTTTTTTTATTAGTAAATGTGCCCTTAGTATAAACTGATGGTGTTGTAGAGATGCTGATAGCCATCTCTAACCTCAATTTTTTCTAGCGTTTGACAACATTTTTATTTTTTAAAATTTGTAATTTTTTTCACTTTTTTTTTGCTCATTGCACCTTAGGCACGCTAGTCAGCCCATTTCTATGAATTTCGGCAAAAATTGAGACAAATTCTTTTTTGAATTTTCCTATGACACCCATATTCTGGAATACTTTAAGGCCTGCTTCATAGCTTCTGAAAAATTTTGTTATTTTTTTTCACTTTTTTTTGCTCATTACAACTTAGGCACGCTAGTTAGGTCATTTCTATGAATTTCGGCGAAAATTGAGACAAATTATTTTTTCCGTTTTCTTATGACGCGCCTATTCGCGCATACTTTAGCGCCTAAAAAAAACTTGCAAAAAAAAAGCTTGTGTCCTTTTTTATGGTTCTTTAATGCACTTTAGAATTTTTTTTAATGAAAAGTCTCCCAACCGCCACTAAGTGTAGCGGTTGCACTGTACTTTTTTTTAGGATTTTTTTAATGAAAAAGTGGGGCCACTTAGGGTTTTTTTAATGAATTTTTTTTTACGGATTCCAACCGCTACTAAGTGTAGCGGTTGGGTGGTGCGGCAGCAAAAGAAAAAAAAAGTGGTTATGATTCCAACCTCTACAAAGAGTCGAGGTTGGTCGTGATTCCAACCCCCACTCTTTGTAGAGGTTGGTCATGATTCTAACCTCTACAAAGAGTAGAGGTTGGTCATGATTGGCTTTAAAAAAATTACAATGATGCCAATCTCTACTAAATGTAGCGGTTGGGTGTCTCCCAATTATTACACTTTGTAGCGGTTGGGAGGAAATTCGTGAGCTCCCAACCGCTAGTCTTTTTAGTGGTTGGTGCTTTGAGGGACATTTTTGTCAAATTTTGCAACCGCTTGAAAAAGTGGCGGTTGCTACTTTTAAAAAAAAAAAGATTTGGGCCATCCACGAGTACACGTGGACGGCCAGATTTTCGGTGGAGAAATTGTTATTTCTCCACCGGTAGACAGGAATCGACTCCCATATATATATATATATATATGAGAACTGTGAGCACATTACCACAGTGAGAGGTTGAGCATGTTCTGAGCTTTGACTCTCAAGGGATTAGAAATGCTCAATCCAATATAGCTAAGTTTGCTGGGGCATAGAGGAGTTTTTTGCCTTCTTGTTTTTAGGCATGTCCCCATGTTAGTTTGATAGAGACTTAATATGGGGCTGCCACCTTTCCTTTAGGTACTCGTTGGTCGCACGAATCATTAACCAATATGAGGAGAATATGATGTGATTTTTAAGAGATGCATTGTCATTGGTGCCCTCTGTGCCCGAGCGGGAGATGTAGGGAATCTGGGTCTGAATCCCATTCGGATCAGACCCATGTGCTGCCACAGAGAGCTCCAATCTGTTTGGAGATGGTGGTTGCACACCATTCGCCGAAAGGTTGTGAAGGAACCGTTGTAATGGTTCCCACACACCTATCCATTCTCTTTAAATATGCATCGGTCTCTAGGACACAAGATCATCATCCATCAGCAAAATTCTCACCGTAAAATTAGTGAGTCGTTAGTGAGTGTGCAAGAGTGCCTTGATTCTTGATCTGTGAAAATCACGAAGTGACTCTAGTAGTCATTTCTTCTGGCAAGCTTCGGCAGAATTTTGGCGGGTTTGACAGTGAGACGATTGACGGAAAAAGGACAGTAAAGCAAGTCGGGTTTAACAAGCAAAAAAGGTACGCTTCCGCTTCCGCAAATGCTCCTATCAATAGTTTAATACATTTTCTTTATAACAACGAGAATTGCATCGATAAAGAGCTCAGTTGTGAGCAAATTACAAGAAAAAGAAGAATCATGACATGCCATGATTTAGCATGCGTTGCAGTCAAACAGGTAATGCCAACACCAGTTCCAAGGGTAGACTTGTTGAAGGAAATGGCGAGGAAAATATTTACAGAGTGTTGAGTTTTAAAAGAACAAGAAGAAGTTTGGGGTTGAATGACGAGAGGGTACAAAGTATGATCTTTGAGGGACTTTGTTTTAGAAGGGGTATTAGAAAAGGTATTACGGGGAGTGGTATTGTAGTTGATTATCATTTGTTCCAAATGAATAATCTGACTGATAGTATTTTCTGGCTGAACGTTAGAGTTTCGAAAGATTTGTAGGTTCCTGTTAAACCAAATGAGCCAGATGGTAGTTGCAACTTAAGAATCGTGGTAGATATGTTTGTTGGCGGTAGAGGTTTTAGATAGCCAAGCGATAAGCCAGATTTTAAACGAGGACTGAACCTGATCAAATTTCACGCCTAGAGGACCCCCAAACCAAACAAGCCGAATGCGAGGACAAAGAAAAAACAAATGATCGATAGATTCCTCCTGATTGTTACATATAGGGCAGACCGGTGAATTGATAATTCTAAGTTTATGAAATTTTTCTCGGGTTGGTAGGTTTTCCTGATCTTTTGTTCCATAAATTGGCTTAGGTGGTTCCAGAGAATTTGCCAAAGGAGAAAGGTAAACTTTCGAGAGATAGGAAGGGACCGTAAGGTATTCCAAATTGGTGTTTCTATGAGTTTCATAGAAGAGTTTTGACCACATGTCACTCTGTCAGTCTGGCTATTAGAGTATAGAAGGTTATAGGCAGAGAGGACAGTGAAAGTGCCTGACTGAGAAGGTTTCCATAATCTTTGATCAGCCAACGGATGTTCAGATAGATGAATAGCAAGTTTTTAATGAAAATGGTCCTTAACTTAGTCATGCACATGTATATAAAAAGGCTACAAAGCTGTACAACCGAGAACTTAATGAAAATGCAATACATTTCTCCACTTTCAGTGCCTCCTAACCCACCTTTAGTGTCATCAACGAACGCAGATTCCTTTCGATTGCAACAAGGTCTCCTATCATGAACTTGTTCAGAGAGGATGTCGCCCTGTTAGGATATGCAGTTGCTTTCAATTCCCGGTTTCTACCTATAAAATGTCAACTGATGGACAAGAGGCAAAATTCAGACACATCATGGTGTAGTTAATAAAACTGGCCAAAATTATTGTACATTACTACATACCATTCAAAACCAACATTCCCGAGACCAAGTTATTGTACGTCCCTATTTACAATGGGCAGATGCACAAGCCTAGATAGAGCCCATACTTGCGTCTCAGTAACACAAATTCACAGCTGCAGGAGTATAGTAGTAGTACAAGGCTACAACTAGCACATACCAGCAGTAAGTAATGTGAAAAAAACCTCATGTCAATGACTGCACTGGATTTTGCTTGAACCCAAGGACATGCCCTCATGGTTGGGAGTCTTGGGACTTATTCTGAGCCAGTGACAATCAGAAAATGAGCACTGTGGATTGTCAATCGGCCACGCTACGTCAACAGGCCCCATGAATGTCGGACCCCAAGCCGGGGTGCCATCCTCGTATGAGTTATGTGTCAATCTCCGTATCCCAGAACCGTCCGTTCGTATCACGTGGATTTCACCGTAGGGCTGATAATGGTGTGAGTTTGAGATCGGTTCAGCTGACACCGCAGCATAGTCTGAGGTGAAGACTATACTCTTCCCATCCGGACTAAAACACGGGTGGTTCACCCGTCCCCTCGACCCACTCTGGACCACCTTACGAAGCCCCGTCCCATTTGGGTGGATCATGTACATTGCAAAACTACCCGAACTGGGGTCGTGCCTATCCGATGAAAAGGCAATCCAATCCCCATCAGGTGACCAATTAGCCATTGTGTCGGTCCACGGACCCTCCGTCAACCTGTACAGCCCACCTATTTCTCCATCCACCGCATCCATGATATACAAGTTCTTGTGACCCGTCCGACCCGACCGAAACACGACCCATTTACCGTCTGGCGACGGCGAAGGGAAGGCATTATTTTCGCCTCCCGTGGTCAGCTTTTTGTAAGTCAACTCGTCATCATCAACATTGATGGATATTACATCAACCTTTGTGTGCTCACTTGCAAAATCGGGTCCCCAACTGGTGTAAACCACCCCTTTCCGTTTCTTATCCCATGCGGTCGGGAAGGCGTTACCCGTAAAGACCTCACGGAGTCCCGACCCGTCCGCATTAGCAACAAAAAGACCTGGTAAGTTCACGTACGCAATCCGGGTCCCATCGGGTGAAAACGAAGGGAATGAACCGTCAATACGAAATAGCGAGATTTCAGATATCGGGTTGTGGAGATTTTCAAGGAACAAATCTTTCCTTTGCTTATCATTGCTAGCCCCTCTACATCTATGGTATCCGACCCGATTAGAATCGGGTGAAATAAACGGGTTTAAATGATGAGCATGTGGTGAAACGGGTCGGGTTACCTCTTTGAATTCGTTCGAAACAACGTCGAAGAGCTCTATGTGACGATAATCTGAACCGCGTCGTCTGGTGGCTAAAGCAATGAAGCTCTTGTTGGCTATGGAAGCTGCCGGTGTGAACGCGTGGAGACCCGGTGGAGTGACTCTCTGGGTTACAACGGAGTCGACACTTACCCCGCCATTCATGGGGAGAATTGCCTTGTAGACGCTCCACCAGTTATCTTCAGACCTCCGGTGAAAGTAGATAGTGGACTCGTCAGCCCAGCTCGGCCACCCGCCGTGCTCAACAACCTTGACCCGGTCAGACCCGTCCCGAGTCCTAAACACGTAGATATCCGTACTGAGTTCCTCCACCTCGCCGTTCCAGCCCTTCTCTCCACACGAAGCCACCGCCGTCCAGACCCCGGACGGGGACACGGCCGGACTGAAATCGGCTAACCCATAAGGCGTCAGCCTCCGGGTCAACCCGGTTTCTAGATGGGTCGAGTACACAGCAGCCCAACTCGTCCGTGGCACGCCCGTGTTCTCGTGAGTCGACACATAAATCAAATACTCACCCACCAAACTCGGTCTGTCCTTCATCGAAATCCGCCCACTTCCTAACTCTGCGTCACCCACCAGCGGGAGCTGAACCCGACCCAGAATCCGACCAGGGCCTTCCAGAGCGGACCTTTTTCTTGTGTGGTCGGGAGCATCGTTATACACAGCGTCCAGGTATATGCTGTGCGAGCCGTTGCGCTCCGTGACGTAGACGAGATGGAGGGGCGGGGTTTGATTGGGTGCGAGAGGGAGCACTGAGAGCGATGGTGCGGCGGGGAAGTGGCCGTTGAAGTTGACGGAGCGGCCGTCGGTGATGCGCAGCTCTCTGGCGTTGGCTGGTGGGTCCCAGCTGGTGGGGAGGGTGTAGATGTCGAAGGCGTAGTTGGATCGGCCCATAGTAGTGAAGACTATGCTGGTTTTGGTGCTTTGGTCGGCATGGTCTGCCGATGTACAGAACAGTAGCAGTGCTGAGACTGAATTGATGAAGACGAAGAAACGGAGGTGTTTTGTGGACTTCATGTTCTTTCTTCTTCTCCGTGGCCGGCCTGAACTGAAGTGAAGTTAATTATGGTTGAGTACGTGAATTGAATGGATTTGCTGATGTATGTAGGATCAATTTAAGGTTTATGTTTGATGGGGGTAGGAGATGAGGTTTGAGGAAGAAGGTGCGTGGGGGGCCATTGCCGCTGGAGAATATGCTCCACGTGTGGGGGATCAGAGTCCGGAGTCCTCCTCTAATGGTGATTTAGTGGGTGGTCACTTTTTACCAATTACCAATTTGGTTGTGGATATTTCATACCATTTGCTTAAAAATCAGGACAAAGTGTTACGGCCCACTTTTTTTTTTCTTCCCTTACACAGGAAAATTGAATTCTCCTATTATTATATATAACCAAAAAAAAAAACATTGAGTAAAAGAAATATTACAAGCTGATGTGATCAAGAACATAAATACCACAAGTTTTTTTTTTTAAATCATAGCAACAAAGAACTACACAGCTATAACTTTGAGCAACCGTTATTTTTCTGACAAATCATTGTTGTTAGATGTTATCATTTAATTTTACAAGCAACAGTAGTAGCAAGATAGATAATCACTTTCTACAAAATTTTGAGCTTCTTTATCAAAGTGCAGTTTTAGAAGAACATGCTAGCAAAATTTATATCATGACAAGAACTCTCACTTGGGAAAAAGAAGAGACTCGTGTCAGCAAAGATCATAACATGAATAAATCTACGGTTCATTACATGCCATGAGAAGTGTGGTCGCTTGCTCTGGGTGGTCATTGCTTGCTTGTTGTCCCATTGACAAAAAATTAACGCGATGATTGTTTTCATCTAATGAAGTTGTTATTCTAATCTCCACCTGCATCAAACCGACATGCTAGCAAAAATACAAGCAAAATGAAGGTTAATACAACTGCAATAAATAGACAAAAATTTGAAGGGCGGGCCATCTATAACTCGAGTTTTATTGGGTGTAGCTCTAATTAGTGAAGTCCTAAATTTATTGGACAACATAGACAAAATTCTGACAAACACAGAAGTTCGGAATAAGATGTCATTGACATCTAGCCTATCCCTATCCTGGATAAAGATAATACAAATTGTATGATTCCAAATCAACCACAAAGGCATAAGTACTATGTTAGGAGATGAAACTGTTTGGACCGGGGGAGATGATCTAAAAAGCCAAGCAATCAACCACTCCACAAAAGTAGTATCCTAATTTTCTTGAGGAATAACTATAGAGCTTTGCTATCACCTTTGGCTTCAAGTACAAGCAATTCTCATCGGATACCTTCATCACACACTTTCCTCATCTTTGGGCAAATGAAAAATTGAAAACTTAAGTCTAAAATTAATCAGAAATAAGAAATTCACGCGGCCTTTGTTTTGGTAGCCAGCACTTAAACTACATGATCAGATAAATTATGACCATATATACAAATGAAAAGTTTTCAAAAAGAGATAATAATTCGTTGAAATAACTAAAGCTCATTTATCAGTATACGCCAAGTATATGTTCTTCCTCGAAAGCCAAGGAGATGGATGGTACCAACAAATGTAGGCACAACGACTCAGGATTGACTTTCGACTCAAGCGCGTTCTTAAAAATAATATTGTTAATTTCAGATGCGTGCTAACATCTTTTTTGCAGTGCGATAGCATCTTCTTCAACCAAGCTGGGTAATCCCCTTTCCTTTAGGAGGACCATTTTCTTAAGGTTAGCCTACTGATAGCCTTTGAAGGATATGTAATGGTATAATAAGGTTCCGTGATCGGTTACTTCCATACCTAATCAGCCTAGTAAATTATTTAACATGACGCCTTTATAGCATAGAGGTGGAATGAGAATAGCTTACCAACCATATTTTTGGCCCACGTAAGCTAGTATAATCAAGTGAATTTAGATTGGCTCTTAACAAGCAGAAGACTATTAGGTATGGCATTTCAAAAGAGCTTGAATGTTTTTTACTGACACTGTTTATCGCGTTGTAATGGATCAAAATGTTCTTCATGAGGGCTAATTAAACTCAACATACATGAGATTTGGGGCATTAACCTCAATTACACAAGGTTTGAGAAATTGCACTCCACATACTGAGGTTTAATCTAATCTAATGCTGCACCCCGGTGAAGATGGTATATTATACGGGACTTGTTGCTAGCCCATCCAGGCTACGCATATTGACCGCATGTTATAGTCAGCATATTTTTAGCGGTCGAAATTTAATGCTCTCAAACGGTCAAATCCAATATACACGCTTAAGTCATGCACACAACGCATTCATCCCTGTAGTTTTCTCTAAGTGTTAAAATTGGACGGGGCCAACCCCCTTAAGTGGTGTAGCCTAGCCACCCTTGGAGGGTGCGGCATAGTGCTCGATGGGGGGGGTGTGGCCTCCCACCTTGGGGTCTTGCCTCCTTGCCCCGTGGGGGCTCACTATCCTTGGACTCACCCATTAGGGGCTCAACACCCTTGCTTCATCCCTTGGGGACTCTTCTCCTTACTCCCTAGGGGCATATTTGCCTCACCCTTTGTTCTCTCCTCCCTTTGGGAGCTTCATGCTCCATGACCTCCAATGACGCGCCCGAGGGCCACAACTCCCATCACCACCCCGAGATCCATTTTTGCTTCACCTATCCCTGGCTTGGCACCCCTCACCATGACACCCATCGCCAAACTCGGGTCCTATAATGCCCGATCGCACCCTGTCCTATCTCCACTGAACGTGCACCCGACACTCCGCACACACGACATGCCCATGTGTCATGCTGCTTATACATTTGCACTCCTCAGCTCTCTGTCACACTACTGCCCTCCAACGTTAGTCCATCCCTTCACCACACCATGCACACCTTGCCTTGGTCATCGAACATACTTCGACCCACTTTCTGGAGTGTACAACATCCCTCATGGTAGGCGACTATTCCATGACACTACCTCGGCTACTCTGTCTTCCTTTATGTGTGCTATCATAAACAGTAAGCTGGCCAGTCTCTCTTCTGTATGACGAATGGCTCTACCTCATGTTCTCCAGGTATGTCAACTATTGACGTAAGGGTGGCTAAGGCATCAACAAAGTTATTCTTGACTCGGGGTTAGAATGGAATTCCACATCCTTAAATTGGTCTACAATTTTCTCCAAATAGGCATGATATGCATGTAGACGTTCTTTTCTAATTCTCTACATACCCTGGATTTGGTATATGATCAATGTTGAATCTCCAAATACTGTAATCTCATGAACCCCTAGGTTCAGGGCCATCTCTAAACCAATGATATAAGCTTCATACTCAGTGGTGTTGTTAGTACTATCAAAATTTAGCTTGATTGGGTGAATGGGCTCTATCTAATGAAATCAACAATATCCCTACTCCAAAAATCCTATTAATTTTTGCTCCGTCAAAGTACAACTGGCTCTTATCTCTGATTCAACAATATATACTCCTTCGTCTTGGAATTTCACCTCCCATCAGCTGGTATCATCCGCTGACAATCGACTAACAAGTTAGCCACATCCTTTCCTTTGATCAATTTTTACATGACATAGGTAATATCAGACTCTGATAACAACAAAAACCATTTGGGTGTAAGGTTAGATAGGACAGCCTTCTCAAACATGTATTTCATGGGGTACATTCTAGCCAACAATCTGATGGGATTTTCCAAGACGTAATGCCTCAATCTTTTAGTTACCCAAAAAGCAAAGATACACATATTTTCTCTAGGGCTAAATATTTCACCCTTCCTTGGGTCAAGTTCTTAGTCACAAAGTATATGGCCCTCTCAACCAATGGATTCTCCAAATACTGGGCTAGCATGGCTTTGACTACGGTATCGATTAAAGTCAGGTATAGTAACAAAAGGCTACCATTTATTGGCGGGCTTAGGACTTGAGGGTGGCTAAGGTAACGTTTTATATACCTTGTTGAAGGCTTCTTGGCATTAGTGGTTCCATTCTTTTCTTGAATCCTTGTTCAATAGTTTGAATACGGGATCACGAATCATGGTTAACTAGGATATAAACCGACTAATGCATTGATTCTACCTAAGAACCCTTGGATCTCCTTCTCAGTTTTAGATGGAGGCATCTCGACTATGGCTTTTGTTTTGGCCAGATCCATGTCTATCCCTCGTTTTCTCACCATGAAACTTAGCAATTCCCCTTTTGACTCGAAACATACACTTCTATGGCTTTAACCTTACATTGTATTGTCTTAACCTCTCAACCTTTCAAAGTATTTTCTCAACACTGTACAATGGTCTCCCCTCCTCATCAACTTGATGATCATATCATCTACATACACTTTCATATTCTTATTGATCATATCATGGAACAGGGTGGTAGCAGCTCGCTGGTATGTAGCCCCAACATTCTTTAACCCGAAAGGCATCACAGTATAGCCAAAAGTATCCCAGGGGGTTGTGAAGGCTGTCTTCTCCTTGTCTTTAAAAGCCATTTTTATCTGGTTATACCCTGCAAAACAATCCACTATGGATACCAACTTATGTTTAGATGTGTTGTCTATGATGGGTAAAGGGAAGTCATCATTGAGAGAAGCTCAGTTTAGGTCTTGATAATCAACGCACATCCTGACTTGACTGAAATGTTCGAGAACGTGTATGATGTTGGCTAGACAGATTGGGTATTTAATCACTCAGATAAACCCAATGTGGAGTAACTTCATCACTTCCACCTTAACTTTGAGAGACCACTCCAGTCTTAACTTGTGAAGTTTCTCTTTGACGGGTTTAGCTTCAGGTAGAATAGGTAGATGGTGTTCTACGATGGATGGGTCTATACCAGACATGTCGCTATATGACCAAGCAAATACATCGATGAATTTCCTAAGGAATGCAATCATCTTTTCCTTTTCTCTCTAATCTAGACTAGCCTTATTTTGATTTCTTTTATATTTTTGGGGGAGCCTATATTCATTTTGATTGTTTCCTTGGCCACTGGCTTGACACGACTAGATTACCAGTTTTCAATTTCTTTCATCATTACTTTTAAATATTTTTTTCTCTTGTAAGTCCATTAGGTGTGACTAATCATTAACCGAGTTAATTAATTCATCATAGCCTATATCAGCAACCAAGGGATACTCAGAATCAAACATTGTATTATCAATCAAGAAGTCTGGAAACACATAGTAGGCAAGAAAATTTAAATTGGCTAAGGTGACATTGGCAAGCAAATTTCGGTTCTGGAGCATCTTTGGTAATAGAACTTCCTTCGATAACCTCTCCCACAGTCAGCAGTCCATACTCAATCATCCAATTCTGTGTGTCGCCCTATACTGAAGTGATTAGGCATGATGGGTCTACAGCCTAGTTATCCACTTTACAGATAAGCACTGAGATAATTATATTTGTGAAGCATGTTGTCATTGCTTCTGGCTCCATATAATTCATCCAATTTGAGGCCCCTTCGATACCCTGCTCGATCTGTACTCACAGTTCTTTCTCCTTGACCCACTCATAGTCGTAGAATATCTCCCATCCTGTTATATATCTCCCAGTCTCAACACTATAGACTGGTTCCAGAAATCTAGAGAAAGGCCCACTCCTCCTTCTTTCGCGAAGCGTCTGTTCATAGGCGGATCTTGATCACGATCATGCACTTCTCGCTTTCCTTGTCCTTCTTAACCTGGGTGAGCATTTTCATAGCATCCTTTTTCTACTTTCTGGTTGGTTTATTACCTAAGACAAACTGTATCTTTCTTGTTGTCCATATTTGGGAAGCTGTGAAGTCCTTGACAGTTCTTTTGGGAAAAGTAGTAGAATTTCCTCATCATGAGAAGCACTGTTTGTACTGCTGTAAGGGGAAAATATGAGGAAGTTTTACCGTGACAAACATCCTCATACTCGAGACACTGAACCAGGTGATCCATCTGAACACTGTCCTTCTCAACTTGTCCGATCTGAGGCAACTGGGAATCTTCGATAATGGTTAAAACA
The DNA here is from genome assembly GCA_033070095.1 of Escallonia herrerae. Lineage (NCBI taxonomy): Eukaryota > Viridiplantae > Streptophyta > Magnoliopsida > Escalloniales > Escalloniaceae > Escallonia > Escallonia herrerae. The sequence continues at coordinate 59,425 of JAVXUP010001972.1, read as the reverse complement.
TCATCACTCTACACAAACTTGACCTTCTGGTACAATGTGGAGGGAATTGCACCTACCAAGGTCTTCCCGACAACCACACGATAGGTCTTTTAGAAATATATTACATTCATCCATCCTTACAAATCCAAGCTTATACACACATACACACCACACTTTCACACTAGTTCCGTAACAAAGAACACATATCTACACAGCACACCTCACTCTCTATTTACAAGTGTAGAAAGACTTACTATCCCTAATTCTCGGGCACAAAAGGGTATTCAAAATCTCCCTCGCCAATGCCCTTGCCCAGTATTGTTAAAGGCGCAGGCGCTCTTAAGGAGCAAAAGGTCCCTGGAGCCTAGGCGTAAGGCGCAAGGCACAGGCGCGCGCCTTTTCGAAGCGAGGCGCAATATTAAAATAAATAAATAAATAATAATACACTAAAACAATAAATTATGTAAAAAAAATAAGAACATGACAATTAACAAACTTCCAAACACTAGAAAAAGTTTCAATTTCCATCACATCATAATTTAACAAGTTTCTAACACAAGAGAAGTTTTAAATCCACTGAAAAATAACAAATCACCAAACACTAAGTGAACATAACACTACCATCCTCATAAACAGAAAAAAGAAACAATAAGAAACATAATTCATATACAGATATCAAAACCCCATTTCATGTACAGAAACATGATTCAGCGATTTCAGCCATGAGCCAACACAGAGCAGCTAGCTGTTGGGAAAGACTAAACTACCTTAATAAAACAAGCCTTGGTAAATAAGTTCAATAATGCTAGATATGGCATATGGGTAAATACAATACAGTTTCTACTACAAAAACAAGATAATAATTACTTATGAAGCAACTGAGTGGAAAGACTAAACTACATTAATAAACCAAGCCCATTCTAAGTTTCAGCCAACAACCCATTAACAATTGCAGCAATAACATCTCACATCCTCAAAGCAAATCATAGCTGGCTTTGTCATTGAAGGGGAAAAAGATAAAGAGCACGACTGCATGAGACAGAATAAATTCATTACATGAACATGGAACAATTGCGCTCATCCGAGAGAGAGAGATGGAGAGAAAGAGAAACATGCCGCAACTGAGAAGCTGCTTCAATTAACCAACGGAGCAGCAGCTGCGAAGAGGACCAGCCGACCAACAATAGAGGCTGAAGCAGCGCCAGCAATTGAAGAGCCGACGGCCGAAAGAGATGGGAGATGCGACGGCGAGCAGAGATAAGATATGCGACGGCGCGTGGAGATAAGAGACATGACAGCGATGGAACGTCGCGACACCCGAGGTGACTATAAGAGACTGAGAGCTTAGGTCTTGCAGTCTTGGGTCGTGACTTGTGAATCAGGAATTGATTTGGGGGTTTTGACTTGGTAAAGACAAAAAGGAAAAACAAAATCGACGGCCCATGTGAAGAAAATCGAACGGCTACAGTCAAGCGCCCAGCCTTGCGCCTCCACCTCCGCTTCACTAGGCTCGCCTGGGCACCTAGACACAAGAGGCGCGTGCCTTTTTGAACGCGATGTGCCTAGGCCTAGGCGAGGCACGATGTGTGAGCCTAGCTGCGCCTTGCGACTAGGAACGCTCCTAAGCACGCTTTTTATAACACTACCCTCGCCTACCACTTTTTGATCCTCTCTAGTATCTAAAAGTAGAAAACCAAAAGGGGTTAGCTACAGCTAAGTAGAGCAGATATATAACCAACTTGGACACTATCTTAATCATAACAAGCATGCATTTACCAAACAAAACATGCTTATCATCAACGCATGCATGGCATAAGATAGATTGCAGTGAACGAGCAGGAAATAACTTAAGCATAATACATATCATAATGACTCTAAGGAGCCCAAATCAAAAGCCAAATGCTCGTTCACCTACCATCCTTTCTTGGCAAGACCTTAAATTGATCACTCAAAAGCTGAGCCGATAGTATACGTGGCGTAACATAATACCCCTAGGAGGTTAACCTGCTAAGCAAGTGCAACATAGATCCCGTTTCCATATATACTAATTTGCCGTCTTCAACCCTTGACCACTACTTTGGAAGACTCACATGATTTATAGCATGATATAATGCATAGAGAATGTCAAGCACGTCAAGCATCATCTAAAACATTAATATGCATTTCTTAACACAAAGCAGTTTCAATGAAAGCTTACCAGTTCTAAATCTAAGCAATTTAGTGTGACATACACTTCAAATTTGAGAGTTATCAAAGAAACAATGTTAAAACTAACCTCTTCAGCTTTCCAGAAAGCTATAGAACACTCAAATCCAACAAGTATTAAATGAGATATGCATGTTTAAAGATCAACCTAGAATCTGTCGAGATTTCTCTAATCCAATTCTAACACGCCATAAGCACGTAACACACCATATATACACACCAATCATGACTAAAATCATGCTCAAGGCTGCTCATAAAACCCTACCTTTGACAAGATTAGGGTGTTGAACTCATCAAGATCTCCCTCTTTTGTCAAGAAAAGAACATACAAACATCAATGGTTACTATTAAAAAACTATCACAGCAAATTCTCTTTTTTTTTCCTTCCTTCTTCTAACTCTCAAACCTCCTCTCTAATTTTTCTACAAGTAGGAACCTTTCTCTTCCTTCTTGTTTCTACTTAAAAAGGTAGAAGACATGAGTCATCCAAGTTTAAAAAAATCTGTTGAGATTTGTCCCTAGAGAAACAAGTGTTTCAAGGGGATTAGACCCCTTCTAAATCTTACCAATAAGAACATGACAACCTAAATCAATTTCTAGACTTAATAAGCTTAATTAGTACTAGTTAACCTAAATTAGTAACTAAGTAATCACAATTAGCTTAATTAAGATTAGGACAAACTAATCAAACTTAGTCACTAACTAATCACGATTAACCTTGACTAATCCAGGTTAGTATAATCACGATTAGGGCTTAACTAATCATACTTAGGGATAAGTAATCATACTTAAGACCAACTAACCAGGATTAAGACTAAGCTAATCCACCCACTTGAGGTGCTTTATGCCAACACAAGCATCCAACTTGTTCTGCATAAATGGTCATGAATACCGCCTATATAATGCACAAGATCTTTCAACAAGAAAGATATTCACGCTACGTGTGTAATAACAAGTATCAAATGAAGTTTACAACTAGGTTGAACTAAGATCCTCATACCTACCCCTCCTTAAAAGAATTTAGTTCCTAAATTCATACCTCACTAAGGACAAAGATAGTGATACTTCTCTATGATTTTAGCCTCTCTCTCACATATGGCTTCTTCAATTCCATGGTGTTCCTATAACACCCTAACTAGTGGTATGTTCATGTTCCGTAGTGCTTGTTCTTTTTGGTCCAAAATCTGAATCGGTTGCTCAACATTAGATAAGTCATTTTGAATCTGAATCGGTTCATGATGCAATACATGTGAAGGATCAGGATCATACTTCCTTAACATAGATACGTGGAAAGCATCATGTATACTAGCTAGCGATGGTGGCAATGCAAGCCGATATGCTACTGCACCAATATGTTCTAAAATCTCAAAGGGACCAATGTAGTGCGGTGCCAGTTTTCTTTTTTTCCCAAACCTGGTAATCCCTTTAGAAGGTGAAATACATAGAAATTCATGATCTCCTATAGCAAATTCTAAATCTCTTCTTCTTTTATCTACATAACTTTCCTTCCTACTTCTAGCGGTTAACAAAGGATTACAGATCACCTCGATTGTTTCTGTGATTTCTTGCACCAATTCGGGTCCTAGTAACTATTTTTCACCAACTTTATCCTAACAAATTAGAGATATGTAATTTATGCCATAAAGAGCTTCAAATGGTGCAATTTCAATGCTAGAATGGTAGTTATTATTCTAAGAAAACTCCACAAGTGTCAAGTGATCATCCCAGTTACCTTTCAATTCCATATCGCATGCTCATAACATATCCTCCAAGGTCTGAATTATCCTTTTGTTTTGACCATCTGTTTGTGGATGAAAATATGTGCTAAAAGCAAGTTTAGTTCCCATCACATCTTGAAAAGCCTTCCAAAACCTCGAAGTGAAATGAGGATCTCGATCTGAAATAATGCTTACCGATACTCCATGGAATCTAACAATCTCTTTTATATACGGACGTGCCTACTTCTTTAATTTGTAAGTCACATTTATAGCAAGAAAGTGAGCAGATTTAGTAAGTCTATCAACAATCACCCAAATATCATCATGTCCATTTCGAGTTTGAGGTAAATCTGATACAAAGTCCATGCTAATATGCTCTCATTTCCACTTGGGCACGGATAACGGTTGAAGTAACCTAGCTGGTTTGCGATGTTCGAACTTAACTTGTTGACATATAAGACATTTTGTAACAAATTCAGTCACATCTCTCTTCATGTTACTCCACCAATAACTAGATTTCAGATCCTTATACATTTTAGTACTTCCTGGGTGGATAGAATACTTGGACCAAAGTGCTTCTTCTATTATCTCTCTTCTCAAACTAGCATCATTTGAAACTCACATTTTCTTACCAATTCGGGGCAACCCATCAATGTGCAATGTAAAATCTGATTTGGAACTCAAATCTTTCAAAATAGCTGGCACTTTTGAATCTCGTGCTTGTGCTATTTTAATCCTTTCTATCAAAATAGGCTGCATCCTAATATTAGCAAAGACAATACCTGTCTTAAGTAGTTGAGGCTTCCAAACGCATGCATCTTCTAACAATTTCCATTCTTTTATCATCAAGTGTACAACTATAGCTTTTCTACTCAATGCATCAGCAGCCACGTTAGCTTTGGCCGAATGATATTGGATGGTGCAATTATAATAATTTAGAAGTTCCATCCATTTATGTTGCCTCATATTAAGCTCTTTTTTTAAAAATAAATGCATCAAGCTTTTGTGGTCCATGTACACTTCAAACGTTGCTCCATACAAGTAATGTTACCATTTATGTAGGGCAAATACAATTGCTACCAATTCTAACTCATGTGTAGAATGGTTTTGCTCATAGGGTTTTAGCTTCCTTGAAGCATAGGCTATTACCATTCCCGGCTGCATTAGAACACAACCCAAATTAACATATTAAGCATCACTGTAGATTATGAGATTATCATTACCTTCCGGTAGAATTAGAATAAGGGCAAAATCAATGCTTCAATTCTTAAAAACTAGCCTCACACTTTGTATCCCAAACAAACTTCACAAATTTTTGAGTAAGCTTTGTTAATGGACTTGAATCATTGAAAATATTTCCACAAATCTATGGTAATACCCTACCAATCCCCAAAAGCTATGAACCTCTTTCACAGTAACCGGTTTTTGCCAATTTACAACCGCTTCAATCCTTATTGGATCTATAGATACACCTGCCCTAGATACAATATGTCCCAAAAATGTAACTTGCTCGAGCCAAAATTCATATTTGCTTAACTTTGCGTACAATTTCTTTTCACGTAAAACTTGCTACACTACCCATAGATAGTACTCATGATATTCACAGTCCTTGGAGTAGACAAGAATATCATCAATAAAGACTATAACAAAGGAATCCAAGTATGGCTTAAAAACATGATTCATCATGTCCATGAAGGCTACTGGAGGGTTAGTAACACCAAACATCAGAACAAGAAACTCATAATGACCATAATGTGTTCTAAAAGATGTTTTGAGTACATCTTCCTTTTGGACTTTCAATTGATGATATCTTGATCTCAAATCAAGCTTAGAAAATATTGTTGCACCCGATAATTGATCGAATAAGTCATTAATGTGCGGAAGTGGATATTTGTTCCTCTCAATCACATAGTTCAATTGCCTATAATCAATGTACAATCTCAGCAAACCGTCTTTCTTTTTAGCGAACAATACTGGACCACCCCAAGGCGACACATAATGCCTTTATCTAGAAGTTCTTCCAATTGAACTTTCAACTCTTTTAATTTTGTTGGAGCCATTCTATATGAAGGTTTAGAGACTGGACTTGTTCCAGGTAGTAACTCAATGGCAAATACAAATTCTCGATCAGGGGGAGAGCTTTTATATCATCAGGGAATACGTCACCGAACTCACGAATAACTGGAATGTCTTCTACTTTTGACTCTTTCTCACATGATCAATTGCATAACAAAGGTACCCACACAACCCTTAGAAAGCAACTTACGAGCATGAATAGCTAAAATAATAGGTGTTAAAGAAAACCCTTTATCCCCAAAAAATTTCAGTATACTTTGTTTTGGCATATCAAAACTAACCCTCTTAGCATGACAGTCAACATAATCATGATGTTGAGATAACCAGTCCATGCCAAGAATGATATCCAAATTCTGAAGGGGTAATGTATCGAATTAACATTGAGTCCCTTACCACACACTATTACTGGGCATGATTTATATATGATGTCACTAAGTAAGGACTCCCCTGTAGGTATACTCACCACAAGTTCATATGGTAAACTCTCAGGCTTCTTAACCAAATGATGCACAAAAATATGGGGCTACATAAGAATGTGATTAACCCTGGTCAATTAAAACTCATTCCAAGTGATGAAAAATAAAAAGTGTACCTTCAATCACTTCGGCCAAATTTCTTGCCTCTTCTTGTTCCAAAGCAAAAGCCCTTCCCTGAAGTCTTGATTTCCTGGTACCTCGGTCAGTACACGTTCCCTGCATGCCACTTTACTGAACTGGTTTTGGCCTCGGGTTAGGACAGTTATTCACATGGTGATCCCAGGATCCACAGCCATAACATTTCACTTCCTTCCTCTAGCAAGAATCAGAATTATGCCCAACCTTGCCACAATAAGAACAAGTCAATTTGTACCCTTGTACTTGCTGAATTTGCTGAATGTTGATGCATGCTTCTTTAATCATTATATGCCCCTATTCTTTGCACTTTATTACCACCGGTGTTCAAATTACTTCCACCATGCCAATTCAAAAGATTTGGTCTAGTTCCACTCCGTCGTGCCCTTTTCCTCTGTATGTCCCCACCACTCTTCTCAATAAGCAAAGCTTTGTCTACCTTTTCGTAGTAGTCACCAATATTTAGAATTGAGATCTTTTCTTGGATTTTAGGCTTCAAACCATCTTCAAACTTTCTAGCCCTCCTATCTTATCCCTTTACCAACTACAAAGCATTCCTAGCCAATGATGTGAACTTAGTTGCATATTATTGCACCATTAGATTACCCTACTCAAATTTCAGAAATTCAGCCTCCCTTTTTAGTTTAACACTTCGAGGAAGGTAGTTTTTATTCAACTCGGTTTTGAACAATTCTCAAGTACGAACTGTTTGAGCCACTGTCCATTTTCTATCAATCATTTCTCACCAACAAGCAGCATCATTTTCATGTCTAAAAGTTTCAAGTAATAATTTCATCTCATCATTCAGCCCATGGTTTTAAATATATTCTCCAAGTTCCGAATTCAATTTTCAACTTTGTCTGGATCACCCTCTCCAACAAACTTTGGTGGATGTATATTCATGAAATTCTTTAGCATTTTAGATTTACCTTGCCCATCTAGATCATGGTTAGATACTCGGTGGTTGAGATTGTTATTTTACTGATTCTCCATGAAAGAGAGCATACGCCCCAATATCACATACATATCTTTCAAAGCATTGTCAGTGTCTTTCCCGGAAGAACTTGCTTCTCTGTCAAGCCATTCGTACCTAAAATGAGGCATGAAATTAGAGAAAACTGAAGTTCTAAGATCAAGCTTAAGACTTAACTCCGAAGATCATATCCTGGCTAACAACTTAGCTGTCATGCCCGGAGAAGCAGAACGCGACATCACATATTCTAACACGCTAACCTTCTTCTGAAGGTAATCAGAGTGCGCTAATTGCATTCAGATATAAACCACATAATAGGTCTTTTAGACATATATTACACTCGTCCATCCTTACAAATCCAACCTTATTCACACGTACACACCACACTTTCACTCTAGTTTTATAACAAATAACACATATCTACACAGCACACCTCATTCTCTATTTAAAAGTGTACAAAGACTTACTATCCCAGAATCTTAGGCACAAAATGGTACTCAAAATCTTCCTCGCCAACGCCCTCACCTACCACTTCTTGATCCTCTCTAGTATCTAAAAGTAGAGAACCAAAATGGGTTAGCCATAGCTAAGTAGAGCAGACATATAACCAACTTAGAAACTATCTTAATCATAACAAGAGTGTATAAACCAAACAAAACATGCTTATCATCAACTCATGCATGGTACATGATAGATTGCAGTGAATGAGCAAGAAATAACTCGAGCATAACACAGATCATAATGACTCTAAGGAGCCCAGATCATAAGCCAAATGCTAGTTCACCTACCATCCTTTCTTGGTAAGACCTTAAATTGATCACTCAAGAGCTGAGGCGATCAATACAGTTTATGAATGATAAATTTAGAGATTACACAAGACTTTGCACATATTGACAACATATGTGGCGCAACGTCATGCCCCTGAGAGGTTAACCTGCTGAGCAAGCTTAACATATATCCCGTTTTCATATAACCCAATTTTTTGGCCTTCAACTCCAGCCACTACTTCCAAAGTCTCACATGATTTATAGCATGATATAATGCATAGAGAATGTCAAACACATCAGGTATCATATAAAACATTAACATGCATTTCTTAACACAAAGCAGTTTTAGTGAAAGCTGACTAGTTCCAAATCTAAGCAATTTAGGGTAATATGCACTTCGAATTTGAGAGTGATCAAATAAACAATGTTAAAGATAACCTCTTCATATTTTCAGAAAGCTATACAACACTCAAATCCAACAAGTATTAAATAAGATATGCATGTTTAAAGATCCCAGATTTCTCTAATCCAATTCTAACACTCCATAAGCACATAACAAACCATATATACACACCAACCATGATGAAAAAACCATGCTCAAGGCTGCTCATATGTAAAACCGTACCTTTAACTAGATTAGGGTGTTGAACTCATCAAGATCTCCCTCTTTTGTCAAGAAGAGAACATCCAATTACCAATGGTTACTAATCTGAAATTATCACAATAAATTCTCGTTTTTCCCTTCCTTTTTCCAGCTCTCAAACCTCCTATCTAATTTTTCTACAAATAGACACCTCCCTCTCTCTTCCTTCTTGTTTCTACTTCAAAAGGTAGAAGACATGAGTCACCCAAGTTTACAAAAATCTGTTGAGATTTGTCCTTAGAGAAACAAGTGTTTTAAAGGGATTGGATCCCCTCCTAATCTTACCGATAAGAACATGACAATCTCAATCAATTTCCAGACCTAATAAGCTTCATCAGTACTAGTTACCCTAGATTAGTAACTAAGTAATCATAATTAGCTTAATTAAGGTTAGGCCAAACTAATCAAGATTAGTCACTAACTAATAATGATAAACCTTGACTAATCTAGATTAGCATAATCATGATTAGGGCTTAACTAATCATGCTTAGGGATAACTAATCATACTCAAGACCAACTAATCAAGATTAAGGCTAAGCTAATCCACCTACTTGAGGTGCTTCTACGCCAACACAAGCATACAACTTGTTGTATATAAATGGTCATGAATACCGCTCATATAATGCACAAGATCTTTTAACAAGAAAGATATTCATGCTACATGTGTGATAACATGTATCAAAAGAAGTTTACAGCTAGGTTAAACTAAGGTCCTCATACCTACCCCTCCTTAAAAGAATTTAGTCTCTAAATTCATAACTCACTAAGGTAAAAGATGGGGATACTTCTCTTTGATTTCAGCCTCTCTCCTCCATGTAGCTTCTGCAATTCCATGGTGTTCCCATAACACCCTAACAAGTGATATGTTCATGTTCCTTAGCGCTTGTTCTTTTCAGTCCAAAATCTGAATCGGTTGCTTGACATAAGATAAGTCATTCTGAATCCGAATCAGTTCATGATGCAATACATGTGAAGGACCAGGCTTATACTTCCTCAACATAGATACGTGAAAAGCATCATGTATACTAGCTAGCAATGGTGGCAATGAAAGTCGATATACTACTGCACCAATCCGTTCCAAGATCTCAAAAGGGACCAATGTAGCGTGGTGCTAGTTTTCCTTTCTTCCCAAACCTAGTAACCTTTTTAGAAGGTGGAACACGTAGAAATACATGATCTCTTTTTATTTTATCTTTATAACTTTTATGTCTACTTCTAGCCGTTAACAAATGATTACTGATCACCTCAATTGTTTCTGTGGTTTCTTGCACCAATTCGGGTCCTAGTAACTGTTTTTCACCAACTTTATCCCAACAAATTGGAGATCTGTAATTTCTGCCATAAAGAGTTTCAAATGGTGCAATTTCAATGCTAGAATGGTAACTGTTATTGTAAGAAAACTCCACAAGTGCCAAGTGATCGTCCCAGTTACCTTTCAATTCCATAGCATATGCTTGTAACGTATCCTCCAAGGTCAGAATTATCCTTTCACTTTGACCATCTTTTTGTGGATGGAAATATGTGGTAAAAGCAAGTTTAGTTCCCATCGCATCTTGAAAAGCCTTCGAAAACATCGAAGTAAAATGAGAATCTTGATCTGAAATAATGCTTATCGGTACTCCATGGAATCTAACAATCTCTTCTATATGCGTACATGCCAACTTCTCTAAGGTGTAAGTCATATTTATAGCAAGAAAGTAAGCAGATTTAGTAATTTTGTCAACAATCACCCAAATAGCTCATGTCCATTTCGAGTTCGAGGTAAACCTAATACAAAGTCCATGACCATATGCCCCCATTTCTGCTTGGGCACGGATAACGTTTGAAGTAACCCAGCTAGTTTGCAGTGTTCGAACTTAACTTGTTGACATGTACGACATTTCGTAACAAATGCAACCACATCGCTCTTCATGTAACTCCACCAATAACTAGACTTCAGATCCTTATACATTTTAGTACTTCCTGGGTGGATTGAATATGGACCGAAGTGCGTCTTCCATTATCTCTCGTCTTAAACTAGCATCATTCAGAACACACATTCTCTTAACAATTCGGAGCAACCCTTCATTAGCAATGTAAAATCTGACTTGGAACTCAAATCTTTCAAAATATCTTGTACTTTTGGATCTCGTGCTTGTGCTCCTTTAACCCTTTCTATCAAAATAGGCTGCATCCTGATATTAGCAAAGACAATACTTGTCTTCAGTAGTCGAGGCTTCCAAATGCATGCATCTTCTAACAATTTCCATTCTTTTATCATCAAGTGTGCAACCATGATTTTTTCTACTCAATGCATCAACAACCACATTAGCTTTGCTTGGATGATATTGGATGGTGCAATTATAATTATTTAGAAGTTACATCCTTCTACAGTGCCTTATATTAAGCTCTTTCTGTGAAAATAAAGGAAAAATGACAAACAGCGCCCCTCAAGTATATCGGGTTTGCGGGTCGACCCCCTCGGATATTAATTTTTGCAAGTGACCCCCTGAACTATCAATTGTTTGCAATTGAGGACAATCAGCCATTTTTTGCATTCTAATTAAAGAATCGAGTGGTAAAAAAACAAAACTGCCCAACAAAATTGAAATGTTTATATTTATGACGAAAAAGCCCCTCAGTGATTCTTCTCTCTAAAATTGAGTGTATAAGTGCCCTTATACAAATTTTTACTCTCTTCCTTCTCTTCTGATCTTCTTCTTTTCGTCCATCATCCACAATTACTAAGCACCACCATAATTTTTTCTTCTTCCTCCTCCATCACCCACCTGCTAAGCACCACCACGGGCCGTACCAACCCTACCCACCTCCCCTTCCACCACTAACCTACCAAACATCACGACCAAAACACCACAATCTCATAAGTTTCCTCAAAAATTGCCAATCATAATCAATTGCCGAGCATCTTTAAACTTTCGTAGAAACCCAAATGGGGGTCAGAATTAGAATTATTTTCTATCCAATCAACAGGTTCTATTTTGTTTTGTTTTAAAATTAAAATATGAGAGAAAATTTAGCCAGAGATCTTACCGACGTTAAAGCCGTTGTCACGTTAGTTGGATGTGGCTTTTATAGCCACCTCCAGGTTATTGGTGTGATGGTGGCTTCGGGATGTGGCCGTGATGATTTGGTGGTGATGTTGTGAGGTCAGGTAGCGGCTGTGAGGGTATTTGGTAGTTACGCTAGGTTGGGTGGTGGTAATGTGGTGTTGTGGTGGCTGCAATGGAGTGGGATGTGGGAGAATTGAGGAGGTGGGTCATCATGGTGGTCATGGACAGCTGTAAAGGTGGGTCAAGGTAGTGGCATGGTGGAAGAAAGATGAGAATCACCGAAAAGGAAAAATGGTAGTCTGATGCGGTGGCACAGAGGTGGTGGCTACTGGGTTGTGGTGGTGGTGGTGACAAAGATAGGTTCGGAGAGGGTGACGAAGAAAGAAAAGAAAAGAAGAAGAAGAAGAGGAAGAAAGAGAGTAGAGACAAGGAGGAAGAAAGAGAATTTAGGGGAAGTCGGGGAAGAGATAAGTGTTTGCCAATTTTCCCCCACCCCAACAAAGAGTTTAGGGGTATTTTTGGAATTTTAAAAATAGATGCCCTAGTCAACAACAGTCATTAATTTATAAGGCTACAATAGTCCTTTTACAAACTCAATTTAGTCGGGTGTAATTATTGATAGTTCAGGGGTCAATTGCAAAAATTAATACCCGAGGGGGTCAACCCGCAAACCCAAAATACTTGAGGTGGGCTATTTGTCATTTCCCCAAAAATAAATACCTCAAGCTTTTGTGATCCGTGTACACTTCAAACGCTACTCCATACAAGTAATGCCTCCATTTATGTAGGGAAAATATAATTGCTGCTAGTTCCAAATCATGTGTTGGATAGTCTTGCTCGTAGGGTTTTAGCTTCCTTGAAGCATAGGTTATTACCTTTCCTCGCTGCATTAGAACACAACCCAAACTAACATGTGAGGCATCACTGTATATTATAAACTTATCATTACCTTCCGGTAGAGTTAGAATAGGGGCTGAAATCAGTCGTTGCTTCAATTCTTGAAAACTGGCCTCACATTTTGTATCGCAAACAAACTTCACTGATTGAGTAAGCTTTGTTAATGGACTTGAAATCATTGAAAATTTTTCATAAATCTACGGTAATACCTTGCCATTCCCAAAAAGCTACGCACCTCCTTCATAATAGTCGGTCTTTGTCAATTTATAACCGCTTGAATCTTAATTGGATCTACAGATACACCTGTACTTGATACAGTTTGTCCCAAAAATTAATTAACTTGCTTGAGCCAAAATTCACATTTGCTAAACTTTGTGTGCAATTTCTTTTTCACATAAAACTTGCTACACTACCCGGAGATAGTACTCATGTTGTTCACGATCGTTGGAGTAGACAAGAATGTCATCGATAAAGACTACAAGAAAGGAACAAGTATGGCTTAAAAACACGATTCATCATATCCAAGAAGGTTGCTGGAGCGTTGGTAACACCAAACGGCATAAAGATAAACTCATAATGACCATAACGTGTTCTAAAAGTTGTTTTGGGTACATCTTCCTTTCGGACTTTCAATTGATGATATCCCGATTTCAAATCAGGCTTAAAAAATACTGTTGCACCCTGTAATTGATCAAACAAGTCATCAATATGCAAAAGTGGATATTTGTTCCTCACAGTCACGTGATTCAATCATCAATAATCAATGCACACTCAGCGAACTGTCTTTCCTTTTATCGAACAATATGGGAGCACCCAAGGAGATACACTTGGCTGAATAAGGCCTTTATCTAGAAGTTCTTCCAACTGAACTTTCAATTTTGTTGAAGCCATTCTATATGGAGCTTTAGAAACTGGACTTCTTCCTGGTAGTAACTCAATAACGAATACGATTTCTCGATAAGGGGGTAGAGCTTTTATATCATCAGGGAATACATCACCTAACTCATGAACAACCGGAATGTCTTCTATTTTCGGTTGTTTCTTACCGTGATCAATTGCATAACAAAGGTACCCTACACAACCTTAGAAAGCAACTTACGAGCATGAATAGCTGAAATAATAGGAGTTGAAGAAAACCATTTATCCCCGACAAATTTCAGTATACTTTGTTCTGGCATATCAAAACTAACACTTTTAGCATGACAGTCAACATTAGCATGATGTTGAGATAACCAGTACATACCAAGAATGATATCCAAATTCTGAAGGCATAAAAGTATCAAATCAGGATTGAGTCCTTTACCACACACTATTACTGGGCATGATTTATATATGACATCACTAAGTAAGGACTCCCCCGTAAGTATACTCGCCACTAGTTCATATGGTAAACTCTCAGGCTTCTTATCCAAAGGATGCATAAAATATGGGGCTACATAAGAATGTGAAATCAAAACTCATGCCAAGTGCTGAAAAATAAAAAGTGTACCTTCAATCACTTCGGCTGAATTTCTTGCCTCTTCTTGTCGCAAAGCAAAAGCCCTTCCTTGAAGTCTTGATTTCCTAGTACCTCGGTCCGTACACGTTCCCTGCATGCCACTTTACTGAACTGGTTTTGGCCTCGGGTTGGGACAGTCATTCACATGGTGATCCCAGGATCCACTGCCATAACATTTTGCTTCCTTCCTCTAGCAAGAATCAGAATTATGCCCAACCTTGCCACAATAAGAACAAGTCAATTTGTACCCTTGTACTTGCTGAATTTGCTGAGTGTTGATGCATGCTTCTTTGAACATTATATGCCCCTGTTCTTTGTACTTTATTTCCACCGATGTTCAAATTACTCCACCTTGCCAATTCAAAAGATTTGGTCTAGTTCCACTCAGCCGTGCCCTTTTCCTCTGTATGTCCCCATCACTCTTCTCAATGAGCAAAGCTTTGTCTACCGTTTCGTAGTAGTCATCAATATTTAGAATTGAGATCCTTTCTTGGATTTCAGGCTTCAAACCATCTTCAAACTTTCTAGCCCTCCTATCTTCTCTCTTTACCAAGTACGAAGCATGCCTAGCTAATGATATGTGAACTTAGTTGTATATTATTACACCGTTAGATTACCCTACTCAAATTTCAGAAATTCAGCCTCCCCTTTCAGTTTAACACTTCGAGGAATGTAGTTGTTATTGAACTCAGTTTTGAACAATTCCCAACTGCAAACTATTTGAGCCGCTGTCTATTTGCTATCAATTATTTCTCACCAACAAGCAGCATCATTTTCGAGTCTAAAAGTTACAAGTAATAATTTCATCTCATCATTCAGCCCCATGGTTTTAAAGATATTCTCCAAGTTCCTAATTCAATTTTTAACTTTGTCTGGATCACCCTCTTCAACAAACTCTGGTAGATGTATATTCATGAAATTCTTTAGCATTTTAGTTTTACCTTGCCTATCTAGATCATGGTTAGATACTCGGTGGTTGAGATTGTTATTTTGTTGATTCTCCATGCAAGAGAGCATAAGCCCGAATATCACATACATAATTTTCAAAGCATTGCTAGTGTCTTTTTTCGAAGAACTTGCTTCTCTGTCAGCCATTCGTACCTATAAAGAGGCATGCAATTTGAGAAAACTGAAGTTCTACGATCAAGCTTAAGACTTAACTCCGAAGATCATATCCTGACTAATAAGTAAAACTTATGCTCTGATACCATCTTAGCTGTCATTCCCGGACACCACATATTCTAGCATGCTAACATTCTTCCTAAGGTAATCAGAGTTTGTTAATTTCATTCGGATATAAACCACACAACAGGTCTTTTAGACATATATTACAATTGTCAATCCTTACAAATCCAAGCTTATACACACGTACACACCACACTTTCACACTAGTTCTGTAACAAATAACACATATCTACATATCACACCTCACTCTTTATTTACAAGTGTCCAAAGACTTAAAATCCCTAATTCTCAGGCACAAAAGGGTACTTAAAATCTCATCGCCAATGCCCTCGCCTACCGCTTCTTGATCTTCTATAGTATCTAAAAGTAGAGAACCAAAAGAGGTTAGCCACAGCTAAGTAGAGCAGACATATGACCAACTTAGACACTATCTTAATCATAACAAGTGTGCATAAACCAAACAAAAACATGTTTATTATCAACTCATGCATGGCATATGATATATTGCAGTGAACGAGCAAGAAATTACTCAAGCATAACATAGATCATAATGTCTCTAAGGAGCCCAAATCATAAGCCAAATGCTCACTTACCATCCTTTCTTGGTAAGACCTTAAATTGATCACTCAAGAGCTGAGCTGATCAAATTCAGCTTATGAGTGATAAATTTAGAGCTTTCACAAGACTTCGCACATATTGACAGCATATGTGGCCCAACTTAATGCCCCTGAGAGGTTAACCTGCTGAGCAAGGTCAACATATATCCCGTTTTCATTTAACCCGATTTGTCGGCCTTCAACCCCAACCACTACTTTTGAAGACTCAGATGATTGATAATGCATAGAGAATGTCAAACACATCAAGTATCATATAAAACATTAATCTGCATTTCTTAACACAAAGCAGTTTTAGTGAAAGCTGACCAGTTCCAAATCTAAGCACTTTAGGGTAACATACACTTCGAGTTTGGGAGTGATCAAAGAAACAATGTTAAAGCTAACCTCTTTAGCTTTCCAGAAAGCTATAGAACATTCAAATCGAACAAGTGTTGAATGAGATACTCATGTTTAATGATCAACCTAGAATCTACCCAGATTTCTCTAATCTAAATCTAACACTCCATAAGCACATAACACGCCATATATACACACCAACCATGGTTAAAACCATGCTCAAAGCTACTCATATGTAAAACCTTACCTTTGACAAGATTAGGGTGTTGAACTCATTAAGATCTCCCTCTTTTGTTAAGAAGAGAACATCCAAACATCAATGGTTACTAATCTAATATTATGACAGCAAATTCTCTTTTTCTCCTTCCTTCTTCCAGCTCTCAAACCTCCTCTCTAATTTTTCTACAAGTAGGAACCTCCCCTCTCTCTTCCTTCTTGTTTCTACTTCAAAAGGTAGAAGATATGAGTCACCCAAGTTTACAAAAATCTGTTTAGATTTGTCCCTAAAGAAACAAGTGTTTCAAGGGAATTGGACCCCTTCCAAATCTTACCAATAAGAACATGACAACCTAAATCAATTTCTAGACTTGATAAGCTTCATTAGTACTAGTTAACCTAGATTAGTAACTAAGTCATCACAATTAGCTTAATTAAGATTAGGACAAACTAATCAAGCTTAGTCACTAACCAATCATGATTAAACTTGGTTAATCCAGATTGGTATAATCATAATTAGGGCTTAACTAATCATGCTTGAGGAAAACTAATCATACTTACGACCAACTAATCAGGATTAAGACTAAGCTAATCCACCTACTTGAGGTGCTTATATGCCAACATAAGCATACAACTTGTTCTACATAAATGGTTATGAATACTGCTCATAAAATGCACAAGATGTTTCAACAAGAAAGATGTTCACGCTACATGTGTAATAACAAGTATCAAATGAAGTTTATAGCTAGATTGAACTAAGGTCCTCATATCTAGCACTTGGGACAGGTCTTTGGACTGGGTCTGGATTAGTATATGAGCTTTGCTGAGAAGTCTGATTGGAGCTTGCCGATGGACGTATGAGGCTGACATTAATCCTCACATGGAATTTTGGCTTGGATCTTTTTTAATTGTCTAAGGACTTTGTCTTCTGGAGGGTGTTGAGAGAACAATGGGTCAGATATGGTTGACTGGGATGAGGTTTGGTACATTCTACCAGATTAGGTTAGGTGCAAAACGTCGGCACTGGGACGGAACATAAACCCGATTTCTTCCTCATACTCTTTTTCAAACTTGAAGGTCTCTCCTTCCATCAATGCTTCCTAAGTAATTACATCACAAAATTGTGGCAGAGAATCATAAGCAGACACGGACTTCAAGACTGGCTGCTGGATGGGTAGAACAATAAAAATGGTCGGATCCATAACTGGCTGGCTATCATGAATGCAATTAACCATATGAGGAGGCAAGGGTTCTTTTTGGACATTTGGTCTGACAGGAGGGGAAACTTCACCTTTGTTTATCACTACTACAGTCAGTGTAGGCAGTAGTTTGGATATCATCCCTCTTCTTAATAGTTGTTCAAAGACCTTGGGAAGTGGTGTATTCGAAGGCGTGAATTTTTACCTAGGCTCTGTAGTATGTTTCTATGTCACTGACCGAAGCACTTGAACAGTAATGAATTTGTTGGCTACTGCTAGCTTAGGCTGGATGTTAGAACTTCTTGGGCTGGCTTGATAGACCCCTGACAGTTTTGACTCATGAGAGATGGTTCTCGTGTTGATGGCATCTTCCATCTGAATAAGGGATCCCCGTTAAAGAACGGCTCCTTGTTTGCACAAATATGCCTAGTGGCCCCAGTGTCCATCACATATTCTAAGTTGACTTCTGAGATGACTGGATCAATAATGTTGTCCGTCTCGGCAAATTGAGCTTGAGGCCTTGGGTGGTGGTTGCCCATCCCTTAGTGTTGGCCCTCTTGTCGCCATAGTTGCATCCATTAGCAAGGTGTCCAGCTTTTCCACAAACAAAGAAGTTCCTTTGCTAGGTATCTAATTCTATTGAGGTTTGGACCTTAGGGTCATTCTAATTTAAAGTCTGCCATTCTCCTTTTCTACTGTTTGAGTGATGTTGGTTCGAGCAATGGTTTAAATGCCTCCCTTAAGCCCTTTGCTTAACTAGATTGGCCTTGGAAGCAAATTCAGTGGCTAGTTGGACTTGTCCTTTTCACGACTTTGTTATTTTATGTCGGTATGGACAATTAGGTCTTGCATGGTAAAATCCCAGTTCTCGTGGGTGCTCTTCTTATACTATTTTCATGAATGAGGTAGCTTTTCTATAAGAGCAATAGCCCAAATGGTTTCATACAATTTTATCCCCACCCTGAGAATTTTTCTCACTATGGTTTGGTATTCGAGAACTTGGTCGATAATGGGTTCCCCATCCAAAACTTGAAAATTGAAAAACTTTTAGACTAAGTACTTTATCAAACCAGAACTCCCACTAGATTATTTGACCTTTATAGCCTCCCAAAGTTTCTTTGCACTTTTGACACGACAATAAATTTCATACAGATTATTGGACAGAAAATGCAAAATGTAATGACGACAATAACAATTATTCTTTTCAAAACCTTTATTGCGGAAACATGAACAGGACTTTTAAGAAGACGAATGTTCGAAGTAGTAGATTTTTTAAGTACCGGAACTTGAGCAGAATAAAGCACATACTCTAAATCATCTGATTCGAGATAAAACAATAAGTCCTCAAACTAAGGTTTGTAGCTATGACCATCAAAGTGACCAAACTTAGACAAATCAAGAATCATGATTATTCTATGAGCAAAAAAGTCCTTTTAGAATGTCGGAAAAATTATGGGCTAACATGCTCAATTTGATACAGCATTAATTGAATATAAAATTGACTAGATAGAAAGTTAAAATAAAAAAGGAGTTATCGATTTAGAAGAGCCGAGGCGTAACGGTGCTACTGTCCTAAGAGTTGTTTTTGCCTCCACTAGGTCATAACCTTGGATGAAAATGGGCTATATGGCAGCCACCTCCCAGAATTCAATTGCTGAGCTTGGAATATGTGCGCTCGATGAAGAAGCTCTGGACTTGCTAACATGGATTGTCCGAACAAAAGAATAATAGACTATAAACTGAGAGAACAAGAGATGTGATGTCTTTCATGTGAAAAAAATAAAGCTTTGGAGGAGGTCCACTTTATATAAGTAGAGGAGGATTTAAATTTGGAAGGTCAACTCTAGGATCACAATTATAAAAAATTGGTGATGAAAAATAATCGAGGTTGGAATAAAATTTGGAGCTTTGATGTAATTATAAAAATTTTTGGGGTCTTTTTGTAAATATGTAAAGTTTGGGGTCATTTGTGTGATTTTATAAAAGTAATTTAGAAACAATTTTTTTAGAGTTATCACCTCCTACTAGCTTAAATGACTAAGCTAGATAAATGGTTTAATAATGAATTGGCTAAGGAAGCTCGGGGTGAAAGAAGTGAAGGAAAAAAAAGAGAAGTAGACCAAAGATATAAGTGAAGAAAAAGGAAAGGAGAGAATTTCCATTTCGGGAAAGAAAGAAACCAGAAGAGAAATAGTGAAGAGAGGGAAAGAGAACAGAGCCAAAAAAAAATAGAGAGAAGAGAGCATCGGGAAGAGGGGGAAACAAGGGAAAGGGAAGAAATTGGGAGAAATCTCTTCAAGGTATTTTCCCTGTAGGATGCGAGTTTATTGTGTAACATTCAATGGATGTTTCAAGAACTACATGTGTGTGTGTGTGTGTTGCTCATTGTGTGTGCTTTGGGTGTGTACGTATGTATGTATGTATGAAATTCAGTACATGTATGAGGGAGGGTATTACCAGGGTATTGTGAATCCGTATGTATGTGTAAACATGTATGTCTATGTGAGATTAAGCTAGAGTGCAGTGGGTGTTGAGTGTTGTGGGTGAAGAACACTGCTGCTACGGCAACAATATTGCTGCAACAGTGTTGTGGGTGAGTATGAGAGTTGGATGATTTAATTGTGTGGCTAGGGGGTGGGGGTATGGTGTATCCAAGTGCTTGTAGGATGAAAATTGGATGGGATTGTGTGTGTGTGTGTGTGTGTGTGTGTGTGTGTAAACTGTGTGAGTGTGTGCAAATTGTGTGAGTGAGTGCGCAGGTATGAGCATGAGTCTTGGTTAAAGAAGGAGATGACTGCGAAAAAGGTAAAGTAATATTTGCTCTGATCTAAATAGAGACTGTAATTGTCACTAAAGGTAGGAATTAAGTAGATAGATTTAATCAAAATTTTTATAAATATGTAGGATCAAAATTGGACAAAGTGCAAAATAATGACCCCTAATATTTTTAAGAGACGTACCCTTTGAAATTTTTTGGGAGTTTTCTATATCCACAAAAGATGCTAAATTTGGGTATAGGTTAAATTGAATTATTAAATTATTTAGCATAGAAAACCAAACTATTTTAATCTAAAAATTTTATGAAAACCTTATTTTACTGATATGATCCATTATATAAAATTTTGTACCATTCTGAGACCGATAGGTATTTTTTGCAAAATTAGCTTCTGAGCGCTTGGTCCGGACACCAATTTTAAATTTTCAGGCAAACATTTTCTAAAATACTTTTTAAGTCAAAAATGACTTCAGGATGCTTAAAATAGTATTTTAAGATATTTTTGGAATTTTTCGGTGCCAAAAACCCTAAGTGTATTTTGGTAATTTACCACCCTAAGGGGTATTTTGGTAATTTTATCTATAAAAGGTATTTTGAGGTAAATTCACATACAATAAGATTGTTTGGGTGATATTATTTGCGGGAAGGTTGTTTTTGTGATTCGAGTGCAAGATGGGGTATTTTAATTATTTGACCTAAGAAATGTATTTTTGGATAAAACTGCGTACGGTAAGGTTATTATAGTGATTCTACTTACGAGAAGACCCGAGGGGGATATTTTGGTAATTTTACATATGCGTTGAGGGAAGTTCATTTTGGAAGTATGTGTGAGTCCATATTAAATTATAATATTGTACTATAAGCTATGTTCTGATGATTTGATCATCGCATTTAGCTTAAAGCTAAAGACTTCCAGTTAAGATAATTTAGCTGCGGATCCAGGTAAGGGATTCTATCTTAACCCTGGAAAAAGACTTTCATCCGAACCCTTATTAGATGACTTGTACTCGCAAGTACTCCTTTGATTTAATTATGACTAATGTCGAACATTGAGTTATGTATTGATATCGCATATTATTGTCCAAAAAACCTCAATAATGAACCTAAACCGACTGTTTGGAAATCTTATTGATGTTTGCCTGTTATTGCATGCTGAGCAAATTTGATAATTGTTTGTGTTCGTTCTTCTGAATTGTTGTGCCTAAATTGAATAACCATTTGGAACCGTTCTTGCTGTTTGTTGTGGTTATTATGGAATTTCGAGTGATGAAATATTTCATTATGTTTATTGTTAGTAAAATCCAATCTGATTCTGATGATTTGAGCTTATATTAATACTCAATGATATTGTTGATTTTTTTGTTGACATCTGTGGGGAGGCGTTATAAGGCTGATCTGAATCTTGCATGAAACGCAGGCTAGTACCTAGTGGGACTAATAATTACTTTGCTACATCCTGCATGTGTATGGTTTTGCCTGAATGGCATCGTGACTGCCCAGGATCAATGTTGATTTTTATTTTTATCTGCTCTGTATATTGCCGTGACTGTTACGGAAATGATTGGAAAGTATTATCTGAAATAATTTGTGCTCGTGTTGAAATCCCTTGAGAAATCTTTATTGTATTTTGGAAAGGAGTGTCTCAAATGATCAGTATGCATTTTGAAATCCTCAAGAAAACCATCATCGTATTTTGGAATGATGGCTTCGAAGATGATCTTTTATTGATCGTTATGGAACCCATTATGATTATTATTGTTTATTTTGGTATCTATTTCTAATGAATTTTGATCCTTTTAGAAATCATTGAGTTTTCGACCGTTTGAAGTATTCTGGATATTTTTGTCGGTTGGATTTTTGGAATCGTTTTGTAATTATTTTGTTAATCCTTGTACGACCTTACTGAGCTCTCAAAAGCTCACCCTTCGTTTGACTCCCTTCTACATGTGATGATCAGCTGTAGCATGTTCGAAAAATGGGTTAGAATTTGTGTGAGATTCTGGTGAACCAACCAGTACTATGTAGTGAGACCCCTGCATGGGTCGGTATTGTCAACTTGTTTTATAAGAACTCAAGTTTGTAAAGAACCTAGGTCTTAATAGTTCAAGTTTAAGCAGTTTTATAATATGGTATGTGGATTTGAGTTGATATCGGATTAAATGTTTTGAAGTAGGTGTTAGTGAACAGGATCTGACATGTTTGATATGATCTGATAATTTAACATCCCGGGAGTTCAAGGCTGCGGAGCTCCGGATTTTCAGGGCGTTACATATCTGTCAGCCCAAACTTTCATAAGTCTGGCGCCCAACATCCCTTGTATATTTTTCGGCAAACAGCTTTGTCGGAGAAGTAATTCAACTCAAAAAAGAGGCATTTTTGGCAAATCACCCACCTCTTTCACTTTCTCACATCCATCTTCATCTTCAACCTTCCATCTTCACCAATACCACCACCATTGATATGCAACCACTCCCACCACCCACGGCCTCTACCAATCACGAAACCTGTCGCCACCTCATTTGTCGAATGTTGCCGCCACCTCATATTTAAGAACTGCCACCACCTTAGCCACCATTATAGAAACCCATCACAGAAATCTATAACACCATCAATTTTTGCCATAGATATCATTAAAGCCATCAACTATGAAGCACGGGTGCGCCGATCAGAGTGAAGCACCGTCATCAGGTGCACGTCGAGCCCATATATGCTATTATTTATATATTTTTCTAAATACTGGGTGCGGATCCGGTGTATAGGGGATCTGAGATCTCAGATCTAAGAGGGGAGTGACCGAGAGAGAGAGAGAGAGAGAGAGAGAGAGAGGAAGAGAGAGAGAGTAGCAGTGCGAAGTAGCCACGAGCGTGACCACCCCAGCGACCACCAAAGACTCCGACAAAGACCAACAACTCCTACAACGACAGTGAATCAGGTGATGACTCGCGACTCTGGTTTTTCGACAGAGAGGAGATCGGTGAGAAAGAGAGGAGAAGAAGAAGAATAAAAAAAAGAAAAAGAAGAATAAGAAGAAGAAGAAGTCACTGTGACCTTACCTGGGCTGTGATTCCAACAGTGAGAACCTGAGTAGAATTTCTCGATGTTATCGACCCTTTTGACAGCTGAATTAAATTTGCTTTACAATTTAAATAACCACTTATTAACTGATTACTAAAAATAGCCCTAGTACTTTAAAAAAATACAGTAATACAGATACACACTTTATTGTATTCAGCTATTCAATTTAAATATTTATGAAAGAGCCCATTAAACTTAAGTTACTTAACAAACTTGGCATACACACACACACACACACACACACACACATATATATATATAGGTAGCCGATCCACATCTACTGGTAGAGAAATAACTATTTCTCCACCAGATCTGAGTCGTCCACATGTACTCGTAGATGGACCAGATCTGTCCTCTTTTTTTTTTCAAAAAGTGGTAACTGCTGTGAAGGCAAAAAAAAACCCTAACCGCTACAAAGACCAGCGGTTAGGGGCCACCAATATTCCCCAACCGCTACACTTTATAGCACTTAATGGCCCACAGCAAACACAGCAAACCGTCACAAAGAGCAGCGGTTGGTGGGCCCCTAACCGCTACTCTTTGTGGATGTTAGGGGCTTTTCTTTTGCACAATCTCTCTCTCTCTCTTACATAGGATCTCTTTCTCTCTCAATCTCTCTCTCTCTCTCTCTCTCTCTCTCTTTATGACATAGGATACCTTTCTCTACAACATCTCTCGAATCACATTTTCACTCTCAATCTCTCTCTCTTTTTCATACCAATTCTCCATCATCTTCATCCTCCCTAACTCTTTCTTCCATCTTTTTCATCCTCCATAATCTCCACCGTAACAAAAAAAATCCTACGCTAGAAGATCGGTTGATAGCCGTTAGAAGATTAGTGAAAATTTTCTTTAAATATATCAAGTTTAAAGCAAGTAAGTATTTTGAATTTTCTTATAAATCAATGTTAATTTCATGAATTGAAACTTCTTTATCTTTCAATTGATCTTTATTTTATGCTTAGTTTGTCTTCTTACCATAAACTCAAATTAGGGTTTTTTAGAAATTGAAATTAGGGATTGGATTGAAATGCTTATGCTATGTATGGATTGAAATTAGGAATTGAATAAGGTTTTGAAATTAGGGTTTTGCTTGAGATTCAAAATTGGGTGTTTTTTAGAGCTTCAAAATTGGTGTTTTTTAGAGTTTCGAAATTGGGGGTTTTTAGGGCTTAAAAAATGGGTTTTTTTTAGGGCTTCAAAATTGGGAGTTTTTAGGGCTTCAAAATTAAGAATTTTTTAGGGCTTCAAAATTGGGGGTTTATAGGCCTTCAAAATTGGGATTTTTAGGGCTTCAAAATTAAGATTTTTAGGGATTCAAAATTGGAGATTTTTAGGGCTTCAAAATTGGGGATTTTTTAGGCCTTCAAAATTGGGATTTTTTAGGGATTCAAAACTGGGGTTTTTCGAGCTTCAAAATTGGGGGTTTTTAGGGCTTCAAAATTGAGGGTTTATAGGCCTTCAAAATTGGAGTTTTAGGCTTCAAAATTGAAGTTTTTAGGGATTCGAAATTGGGGATTTTTTAGGGCTTCAAAATTGGGGGTTGATTTTGGATTATGTATTCTTGTTTTAGTTTTGGGATGTAAATAGTATGCACGTTAAGTTGGTTTACGATTATATTTTTTTCTTAGAGATATGGAGTTTAACCCCGAACCTTATGATTCATAAATCCTATATGATGGCGATGACCATGTTGCGAGGGACGTATTTGATGGTGTTGAAAAGGGTGTTTTGGAAACAATTCAAAACACAAGTCACCGCCAAGAGTGGGTACTAAACGAGGAACAACGACAAATATTAAATAGTCAGAATTTCTCTTTGTTCACCGTCCTTCGTCATTGGTATCGGCACGATGAGTGCCTTATATCCACTCTAGTTGAGCGATGGAGGAACGAGACGAACACATTTCACTTCCAGTTTGGTGAAATGACTATTACATTAGAGTACGTCAGATTTATACTTGGACTCCCATGTCACGGCAAACTCATTACTTTGAGTAGGACGTCTGCAATGATATCTTAGCTAGCTAGGCAGTATTTTTTGGAAATTTCGAAGGAAGCTCTTACAAAAAACGGCATCAAACTTAAGTGGCTGAAGGAGCAGTATGACATGCTACCTAATGCATACACTCATAATTTGGTGACGTATACGAAGGCATTCTTGCTGTATATTTTGGAGTTATATTGCTTCCGATGCATTCGAAAAACATGGTGCATTCGAAGTAAATGTTATTCTTGGATGACCTTGGGGAGGTATACTCATAATCGTGGGGTTCAGCTGTAGTTGCGCAACTATAGCGAGCATTGTATAAAGCTACGAGAAAGGGTGCCAAGTCCATTGCCTTAAGCCTGACTCTATTATAGGTATGAGTACTTATATTCTTAGTTGACGTTTCAATATATTCGTGATTAATTACTAATTCCATATAATGTTTGCATTCACATTATGGTCTTACGAAAGGCTACCCACGGGTCGTCCACGACCGTGGGATGATTCTGATGAGACATGGCCTAGGGCGTGGGCTTGGGGGCATACGCCTTACTGGAAGAGACAGGTAGACCTTCGCCACCATCTAAAGTTTTATCGGGGAGAGCTAAAGATACTGGAGGCATCACAGGTGACGTGGCGGCCATACTACAAGATAATGCAATGGCTGGATGATTTTTGTTGGCAACTTCCAGTGTCGTATGTCCTGTCCAGTTTGGTTCGGGTGCCGCTCATTCACTTCAAAGTATATGAGTTTCAGATGCCCGATTGAGCTATGAAGCAAGCTGGATATCTACAAAGGATATCGTAACCCGCTGTAGACTTGCGGCCATATAGGAAAGGCCGAGGACTGAACTTCGAGGTTCCTAATGCCTTGGATGTGTTGAGGGACGAGGTGCAACAGTGTATTACTTGGCAAGAAACGTATGATAGCCTTGTATTGCTAAAGAACACGGGCATCAGTACAGAGGAGAACCTGGAATGGTTTCTAGGGTGACGCGCACTAGGGTGAATCGCCCTTCCCAGGCAAAGAAGACATCGTATGAGCCACGTGCGATAATCGACCAGTTCTGGGCTTTGAACATTGTAAGTCATTTACTTTTGATTCAATTTTTATTTGCGCACCTTGTCGACCATGCCTTAAATGATTAGTCATATTTTCCATGCATGTTTTTTAGGTTAACCTGGGTAGTGAGGTGTTCAAACAGCTGGAGGGGTTTGACTGGTTTCTCGCGCATACGCCTGACAGTGTCAAAAAGTCCATCGAGAGGTACAAGACTGAATTTCATAACTTCAGTAATGTATATCGGGGTTACTAAGGGAAGCCACACGTTCGCTTCCCAGTTAACATGTATGGCTCTCAACCCCAGAGTCAGGTGACCCAAGCAACTCCCAGGGGCGCCTAACCATTCGATCGGATAAAGGAAAAGCGACAAAGCCATTAAGGCCGGCCAAGCGGGATTGGATCGACGAGCACTACTTCAGGCCTGAGCCAAAGGCTAGTACAGACTTTCAGGTTTCATACTACCTAGGTCACGAGGACATGAGAATGTTGGCGCCAGAAACATATATTTCAAATTTTATCATGGACGCTTATACAGATCTGCTCCGTGTTAGGGAGCTACGTCATAACCCTTACCGAACTTTGAAGCTCAACATGTATCCCTATCATGTTATCCCTATATTCGTGAACAACATGAAGGATTTCACATAATGGAGGAAGAGGCGAGGGAAAAGCAAGGGTGAGTGGATACCCTCAGCAAACGTGCTAGGCTTGTTGAACTCGGACAATCAATGTCACGCGTCTGAGGCGAACCTCATGATGATACCTTGTCATCATGCAAACCACTTCTTCCTCTTAGTTCTGTATTCTGTGAATAAAGCGGTCCACATATATGATAGCCTGAGGGAGGACGGACCTAGTCAGCAGCTGGCGCAGATGTACAAAATGTACATCAATGCATTGGTTAGGCTAGAATTTGAAATTAATTTTACATTATATCATACTTGAAATGCGGTTGACCTTTTTTTATTGTTGGATGTAGACTACTATCATTCTGCTAGCTTGCAGACATTCTTTGGGAGAAGCGATCACGAGTAATTCGACGATAGATCCTTGGACGATCGAGATGATACGGGACCGACCAAAGCAATATAACAGTCAGAATTGCGGGATTTATGTGCTCAAGTACATGGACTACATAGCTCATGCGGAGGTGCTTGAATCTACGTCGTGGTCTCGGTGGGATGTGTTGATGTTTAAATATAGGATAGCTTGGGAGCTGAAAAATGGTAAAGCTAGACGTCTTCCTTACCATTATCTTGACATGTACTAGACGTTTGTCTTATTATTACTATAATTGGATTTTGGATATTGAGGTTTGAAAATGAATTGTTGGAATTATTATTACTATTGTTGGATTTTAGATGTTGGGATTTGAAATTGGATTGTTGGATTCTCCAGATTGGGATTGGATTATCGAGATAGAGAGTATAGATTTTTCAATTAGAAGCCCAAAAAAAAATTATTAGTAAGTGTGCTCGATAAGGGGCAACACTGAAAAACAAAAAAAAAATTCTTGTCTCAATTTCAACTGAAAAGGGCTAATTAGTAAGTGTGCCCCAAGTATAAACCCAAAGTATGAGAGGATCCAAAAAAAATTGCACCTAACCGACACAAAGAGAGCAGTTAGGGATGCCTCTCAATACTGCGGACTTGCTGAAATGCTGAAAGGTATCCCTAACCGCTACTCTTTGTGGTAATTAGGTGCAATTTTTTTTGCCGCTTCTGATTGGAAAATCTATACTTTGGGTTTATACTATGGGCACACTTACAAATTAGCCATTTTGGCAAAAATAGAGACAATAATGTTTTTTTGATTTTTCAGTGTCGCCCCTTCTCGAGCACACTTTAGGGCCAAATTCATAGCTTCCGGTGAAATTTGTTTTTTTTTCTCCTTGCACTCTATGCACACTAATTAGCCCCTTCCTATGAATTTCGGGGAAATTGAGACAAGAAATGTTTTTGATTTTTTAGTGTCGTCCCTTCTCGGGCACACTTTAGGGTCGGATTCATAGCATCTGTATTTTTTTTGCTCCTTGCACTTTTTGCACACTAATTAGCCCCTTCCTATGAATTTCGGTGAAAATTGACACAAGAATTGTTTTTGATTTTTCAGTGTCGCCCCTTCTCGGGCACACTTTAGGACTGAATTTATAGCTTTCGATGAAATCTGTATTTTTTTTGCTCCTTGAACTTTATGCACACTGATTAGCCCCTTCCTATGAATTTCGGCAAAAAATGAGATAATGTTTTTTTTTTATTTTTCAATGTCGTCCCTTCTGAGGCACATTTTAGGGCCTGATTCATAGCTTCTGGTGAAATTTGTAAATTTTTTTTTGTTCCTTGCACTTTCTGCACACTAATTAGCCTCATAACATCAAGGTTCAACAAACCAAATTTCAAATTAACAATTAAAGTTCAAATTAAACATTAACCTTAACACTCTTCTTCATCATCGTCTTCCTCGACCATATCGACAGGTTCGATACCTAGCACTTTATAGTGGTTTCTCTTGTCATGATCAATCATCTTATTACACAACGCACACTTTCGCAGTCATTTCTAACCCCTTGTATCTTCAATCAGACGCTTCATACGTTTTGCTCATTTTCGCGCTTTTGTTTGAGAAAGAATTGTATCAAAAATATCTTCATCCTCACCTTGCAGTCTAGCTCTATCAACGACTAGCTGTGAAGCAATGACCGAAGCTCGAGTGATTATACTGGCTGGAGTCGTTTGAGTAGTTGGAGCGTCATGTCTGTCTGGTATTGCCACCCTAAACTGTGCAAGATTAGCCTTATCCCGTGCAGCTGCTTCAACTTAATACTTGTACCCATCAAATGTTGACGCCGCATCCAACAATAAACAATGCATGACGTACATAGGTGATTAAATCGCAGTGTCTTAGATTGCCCAAAATCAACTGTAACATTAGGCATGTAAGGTATGTGACAGTGTACTCTATTGGCTTGCTTCGTCCACCGATCTAAGATATAATCCTTCAGAATTTCATGAGCATTCTTGGCGCTGAAAAACCTCAACGCGTACAGAAAAAGTATACTTTTATGCTCAAATAGTTGATAGTTGCACTTAACAAATCCGGTGTCCAGACAAACCGCTATGGTGAAATGTCTTTTGTTCTTCAGAGCTGAAGAAGAGCACGGATTGGCAAAATTCGTCACATTTGTCAAAGCATAAACTTTGAGATCTTTGGTGCATTGCTCGTGCAACTTTGTCATGCTAGATTAATTCGACTTTTGTAGTTCCTTTTGAAACTGTCTAAACATTTCCTTGGTATAAACTTGAACCGCATGAGCCTCCAAAGGTGAAAAAACTACAATGGCTCTTTCTCTGTAGACAATAGCCGCGTCAGCTTCTCTCTCAAGGAAAAATTGCTTGTCAAGGGATTTCTGCATCTCAAGTATGAACTCTTTTATACTTGAAGAATGGCCTACGTACCCATCAAATAATGCATTCATACCTTCACTTCTTGAGGTCGTAGTCATTCTGGAGGCAAAAAGCTTTTTGGTGTCGGCACCGACCCATTGTGTCTTGATCTCATACAATGCTTTCAACCATTCATGACTGTGCAAAGAGTAGTAATCCATTAACTTGGCCCACGTCTCCTCGAACAAGTCGACCTTCAACGATTTCTTCACACATGTATTAAACTCACTCTTGAATGTCGGATGATTTGTATATACATTGTGAAGCTGTTCAGGATATTTGTTGCTTATGTGCCATGTGCACTGGCCATGATGAGTATCTGGAAAGACCTTAGCGACTGCATTTCTCATTGCCAAATCCTGGTCGATGATATGTTTTTGGAGGAATATGATACATTGCTTTAAGCCAAGTTTCAAATAGCCACATAAATGACTCCTCCATCTTATCCCTAAGAAGGACAAAGCCAAACAAGATTGATTGATAGTGGTGGTTCACCCCGATAAATAGAGCAAAAGGCATAGAGTACTTATTTGTGCGGTATGTGGTGTCAAATGTCACAACATCGCCAAAGTTTTGGTAAACAGCTCTAGAAAGGCATCCGCCCAAAATATAGTACTAATGTGATTTTCATCATCCAGTTGGAGACTATAAAAGAAGCCAGAATTCTCACCGTGAAGGCACTTGAAGATATTAAGTGCAGCTTGAGAATCACTCTTATTGAAAGACTCTCTCCTCTGAGCACGGAGTTCATTTCGAAGGTCTACTTTGTTGAAGCTCAACTTGTCAATCCCCCCAGCCTGGCTTGAGAAAAATCCCATCATTCTAGAAGGTGGAATATTTGCCTCGGCCATTGTAAATATCAGTTGTTTGTGTGCCGCACTTATTTTTCGGTGCGAATGAATTTGACCGATCTTACTAGGGGTCATCAATTGATGATTATGACTCAGCTCGACTCCCGTCACAACCAAATGGTTTTCACTTTCTCGGTGTACTACATACATATGGGCCTTGCAACCGTTACCCAGAAACGTGTCCCTTTTTCTTTGTCTTGTTGGCCCTTCATCACTGATCCGAACAACCGGGGGTACATGCGGTGCTCCTCTATGACACTCAAATAGTCGGGAAAAAATTTGGTATGTTTTCGCCCATTTTCTAGTCGTCTTAATTCTAACACCGAAATCCAGCTTTATAGTATGCTTCAACTTCGTCCAGTGTTTGAAAAACTTGACCTTTGTAAGGTGGGTCAGAATCTTCACAAAAATTATTTCCTTTAATTGCATCCATATTTATATTGAAATCTACATAAATATTTTTTTTATAAATTATCAACACATCATAGAATTAAATGAAAAGTTTTGTAAAGTAAAGAAACTGAAATGAAAAGGAAAAACTTACTATGAAGTATTGTTGCTTTCAATTGTCTCCTCCTTCAAGATAATTGCTCTAATTTTGGCTTCAAGATAATATCACCAACTATGGATTAGCTAGCTTCAAGATATAGGTAAAAACTTACTCGATCTAATTGAACTTGGATTCTTGCTAGAGACTTAATGTTTGTGATGTTGGAAGAGTTTAAACGGGTTTTTGTTTGGGGTTGATGAAAGATGTGTTGGTGAAGAAATGGAGGTTTAGGGTTTATGGAGGATGAAGAAATGGTTAGGGTTGGAGAGTGAGTATGTGGAGAAGAAAAAGAAAGAGATAGAGAGAGAAAGAAAAAGAAAAAGATTGAAAGAGTGGGGAAGGACACAAGAGAGAGATAGAGAGAGAAAGAACAAGATTGAGAGAGAAAGAGATCCAATGTGTGTGTGTGTGTGTGAGAGAGAGAGAGAGAGATTGCGCAGAAGAAAAGCCCCCAACCGCCACAAAGAGAAGCAGTTAGGGGCCCACCAACCGCTGCTCTTTGTGGCAGTTTGGTGGGTTTGCTGTAGACCATTAAGTGCTACAAAGTGTAGCGGTTGGGGGATATTTGTGGGCCCCTAACCATTGGTCTTTGTAATGGTTAGGGGATTTTTGCCTATAGGGGGTGTTTTTGGGAATATTGTAACCGCTTTAAAGACCAGCAGTTACCACTTCTTGAAAAAAAAAAAAGGACAAATCTGGTCCGTCCACGAGTATACGTGGACGGCTCAAATCTAGTGGAGAAATAGCTATTTCTCTATCGATAGATGTGGATCGGCTATATATATATATATATATGAGAGCTGATCCGTTGATAGCGCTAGCAAAATAGAAAAAGTTGCAAGCGCGATCTGGTCGTCCATCCTGAAAGGATAAACGACCCAGATCTTTTATTCAAAAGCTGTCAGCCATCCGCTACATAGTGTAGCGGACGGACCTTTTTATCAGATTGTCCCTCTTTCTTCGTCCGCTATACTATATGGTGGATAACTTTTTTGTCCTGACATGTGACAGGCAAAACGTTATCTGCTACACTGTGTAGCAGATAATTTTTTGACTGACACGACTGACACACGACGCTTAATTTCTGTATGTTTATTTGTGCACACGTCAGAGCTGTCCCCAATATTGTCCGCCATACAGTATTGCGGACAATATTCCACCTACCTCTCTGACTCTTAACTCTTTTAGCATTTTCATCTCCTTGAGATTCACTTGCTTCCATTTTCAGCTCCCTTCAAGTTTTGAGTAACACTTACTTTCAGCTTCTCTTAAGCAAGGTAAGTTTGTGAATGGTGAAGACTTGATAAAGTATAATTTTTTTTTTTGGATGAATATATAGTTTTCGTTGGAATTTATCACTATATTCATCAAAGTAGTTTTAATTTGTGATGTTCAAGAAATTAATTTTTTAACTTCAAACAAATTTATTATAGTTAAAATCAATTTTTTTGAAATTCATTAACTTCAAAAAATTTATTATAGTTAAATTTGAATTTTTGGAGATTATGTTTGTTGTGTTTTGGCATGATGAATTTGTCTATTTATCTTAGTAATTTTAATTTGTTATGTTCAATAAATTAATAATTGTTAAATTGGAGACACTTTTGAGATTATGTTTGGTATATTTGTCATCCTAAATTGGTTTATTCATGAAGGTTGTTCAAAAAACGTCATTTGATAGTTAAGCGTAATCTATTTCTACATAGGTCTTGTTTCACAATGTCTGATTTCGTGTCGAGCTCCAACACCCCCGTAGATGCTAGTGATCCGTATCTAGGACGAACATTTCAAACATTGGAAGAAGCTGAAGAATGTTTTCGAGTGTATTCATTGAGGGTTGGTTTTGGCATTAGAATAAAGACTACAAGAACAAGCAACGTAACAAAAAAAATATGCTCTCGCTTATACGAGTGTCATAGGGGCAGAAACCCACTGCAAAATGAGACACACGTAGGCAATGATGACAGTAATGACGAAATAGGATATTCGCGTAGAAGACGGGACTGCTTTGCGCGCACGAATTGCCAGGTCAAGATGTTCGTAAGCTATAAACCAAACAAGATCATTGGCTTATTACCAGCCTGGAACTGGCACACAATCACCCGTTAGTAACCCCTTCTAAGGTGAGTCAGATGCATCAACACAAGAAGATGGGTAAGGTCGCAAGGAGCCTAATTCACACAATGAGCAATGCGCGGACAGGACCTACCGACATAGTTAATGTTCTTGCTGAACAGGCTGGGGGAATTCAAAATTTAAACTTTAACACGACAGACGTTCGTAACGCGGTCCGAACCCATAGACGAGCCGCGTATGACCTCAATGATGCTCAATCCACAATGAGCCTATTGAAACGGATGCAGATGGAGGACCCGCAGTTTACCTTCGATTATAAACTTGACGACGAGCATCGAGTTAGCACAATTTTTTGGGTCGACGGTCGTTCGAGGCTAGCTTATAAGCATTTTGGGGATGTCGTGACTTTCGACACCACATACCGTACCAACAAGTACTCGATGCCGTTCGCTCCTTTCACGGGCGTCAATCATCATTATCACTCCATCCTGTTCGGGTTCGCCTTGTTAAGGGACGAGAGCGAGAGTTCTTTTGTATGGTTGTTTAGGGTGTGGCTGGAAGCAATGAACTTCAAAGCACCCAAAGTTATCATCACCGATCAAGATTTGGCAATGAAGAAGGCTATTGCTACCGTCTTCCCAGATACTCGACACAACTTGTGCACTTGGCACATAAGCAACAAATACCCTGAACGTCTGCATCACGTGTACGCAAAGTATCCAGACTTTAAACAGGATTTTGAAAAGTGCGTTATTAAGTCGTTAACGATTGAGGAATTTGAGGAGAGGTGGGAAAAGCTTGTTAAGGATTACTCATTGCAAGACAACGAGTGGCTCCAGCACTTGTACGAGCTCAAAGAGCAATGGATTGGCGTTTACACGAGGAGGTATTTTTCTCGGGCATGAAAACGACGGGCAGGAGTGAATCTATGAATGCCACGTTCGATAGTTATGTGGGTACAACTACCAATTTGAAGAGTTTCGTCACATCAGCACAAAAAGCGGTTGCCTTGTTATTCGTGAAAGAAAGGGCTGCAGACTTTGCAACCACGTACAAACAAAGGAGAAGGTTGCTTGAGACCCCGCTGGAGCTGAACGGTGCCAAAGTCTATACGAAGGAGATCTTCATGCTATACCAAGTAGAGCTGCAAAAATCGGGACGATACAGTATAAACAAGGTGGCAGAAAAGTCTACGCGTGAGTACAAGGTTTATTCGCTCGTGAATGACCTCGTCCCTGAGAAGCTGCGCAGAATTTATACGGTGAGCCATGACACATTGACGGACTCGGTGACATGTGTTTGCAAGAAGTTTGAGTTCCATGGCATCCTGTGTAGACACATTCTGCGGTTTTTCACCCAGAAGAATATCAGGACAATCCCCGATAAATATGTCCTGCCACGGTGGACGAAAGGTGCAAACAGGTTGCACGGTACCATTGCCTTTTCGGAGCACCCGTATACTGACTTTGAAGAATCAGAGACGTTGCGGTATAATCATCTGGTGACAATGTTCACCCGTTTGTCCGTAAAAGGTGCTGCTACAATGGCCGGATATAAACATCTCCTCGAGGTAGCTCAGCAGCAAGAGCCCATCGTCGACCAGTTGGAAGCAGCTTCAGTCAGCAATGCGGTTGACACTGAGCCTACAATAGGATCAGAAGATGACGAGCCGGGGGACAAACATGACAATGATATCCGGCCTTTGGATCCAATTATATCGCAAACGAAAGGCCGCAAGAGATCTACGCGGATGAAAAGCTCTATTGAACAAGCAACTCAACCTAAAAAGCTGAGAAGGTGTGCATTGTGCAACAAAATGACCGACCATGACAAGCGGAACCATTACAAGGCACTGGGGATAAGTCCAGGGGGTTTGCAAGACGAGGAAGAAGATGACGCCGAAGATGAGGAAGAAGAAGCTGCAGTGGACCTTTTTAGCCTAATGAATTTTTCTTGTAATAATCTTTCATAAGCCATCAAGTCTGTTTGACTTTTGTAATAATTTTTTTGTAATATTTTTTCTAATAATATTTTGAGAGCCTGTAATATTTTTTCTAATAATCCTTATCAAATCTAAGTTTCTCTTTTTTTTGTTTGTTCTGTTCTATCTGCTACATTGTGCAGTGGATGGCACATTAGAATCTCTAAACTCCAACATTAAGAAAATTTTCAGTTGTATGAATGTCCGCTACACTGTACTCACTAAACTCCAACCCTTGAAAACTTTTTGGGTCTATGAATGTCCGCTACATTGTGTAGCGGACGGCGCAGCAGAATCTTTAAACTCCAACGCTTAGAATTTTCTTTTGTTTTCTACACTTTCGCTATTGTATAGCGGACAGCGCAGAATCTCTAAACTCCAACACTTAAAATTTTTTTTGTTTTGTACATGTCCGCTACACTGTGTGGCGGACGGTATTGCAGTGACTCTGAACTTCAACACTTAAAAAATTTTTGGATCTATGAATCTCCAAACTCCAACACTTCACCAAAATTTTTTTGTTCTCTACACGTCCGCTACATTGTGTAGCGGAGGCCGCAGCAGAATGTCCAAACTCCATAAACAATTTTGTTTTCTACACGTCCGCTACACTTTGTGGTGGACGGCGCAGCAGTGACTTTGAACTTCAACACTTAGAATATTTTTGGGTCTATGAATCTCCAAACTCCAACACTTAGAAATTTTTTTGTTCTCTACACGTTCGCTACATTATGTAGCAGATGGAGTAGTAGAATCTCCAAACTCCAAAAAAATATTTGTTTTCTACACGTCCGCTACATTTTGTGGCGGACGGCGCAGTAGTGACTCTGAACTTCAACACTTAGATGGGTCTATGAATCTCCAAACTTCAACACTTAGAATTTTTTTTTATTTTCTACACGTCCGCTACATTGTGTAGTGCACGGCGCAGCAAAACCTCCATTTTTCTACACGTTCGCTACACTGTGTGGCGGACGGCGCAGCAGTGACTGAACTTCAACACTTAGAAAATCTTTGGGTCTATGAATCTCCAAACTCCAACACTTAGAAATTTTTTTGTTTTCCACACGTCCGCTACACCGTAAATTTTTAGGTCTATGAATCTCTAAACTCCAACACTTAATTTTTTTTTTATTTTCTACACGTCCGCTACATTGTGTAGCGGACAGCGAAGCAAAATCTCTACACTCCAATACTTAAAAAATTTTGTTTGCTACACGTTCGCTACACTGTGTAGCAGATGGCGCAGCAGTGACTCTGAACTTCAACACTTGAAAAATTTTTGGGTCTATGAATCTCCAAACTCCAACACTTAGAAAATTGTTTGTTGCCTACACGTTCGATACATTATGTAGTGGACGGTGTAGCAGAATCTCCAACACTTTTGTTTTCTACGCGTCCGCTACACTGTGTAGCAAACGTGTCAGCAAAACCAATTTATAAGATTTACCCCCATTTTGTTTCCCACCATTCAATCATTCTCAATGAGAGCAAAAAAATCACACAAACAATGCTATCTCAAAGCAAATCTAATCAAATCAACACAAATCAAATGTCAATTGATTTTAACACAAATCAGTCAAATCAATCATCTTCAATACAAATCAACTGATCTCAACATAAATCAAATCAAACCAATGAAATCAATGACAGCTTTCATAAAAATAATCAAGATTTATTAAAAAAAACTGATTCAAATGTTATAATGTCAACTGGGGTCCTCATCTTCAGCAGGATTCTCGGCCTTAGATGGATTTTTAATAAACCTAACCGCTCTAGGCCGGCCTTTCATAATTTGCCAAGCTATCCTATATCTAAAGCCTTATACGCATTCATGGCTCTAGACGACGCCTTGAGGCTCTCAGACCTTCAAATGTAATCCATGTACATGCAGACGAAGATGCCGTAGTCCGAAGTATTATGTTGCTTGGGCCTCTTCTTCTTCAATCAGTATTGGAGCTTTGGCCGCGTCGGTATACTTACATCACAGATAGAGTGGACCATGGCACAAAATAGATTCTACGAGAAATAGAAAACGGCGTAAGACACGAGTTAACATTTACAATTGTCAAGTTATAATAAGCATTAAACAACAATCATAAGATTACCATAACATCTGTAACGCCCCGAAAATCCGGAGCTCTGCCGCCCCAACTCCCGGGTCGTTAACCCTATGCACAACCATATACTTCAAAGCATCTAATCCAATATCGACTCGAATTATTCAAAATACAAGATTACAACAAACCCGATCAAACTCAAACTATTAAAACCCAGGTTCTTTTCAAACTTGAATCCCTAAAGAATTAATCCATAGTACAGACCCACGCAAGAGTCTTACTACACTATAGTGGCAACTTACCAGAATCTCACTCAGACTCTAACCCATTCCCAAACCTGCCACAGCTTATCATCACCTGCAGAAGGGAGCCAAACAAAGAGTGAGATTTTGAGAGCTCAGTAAGGTCGTATAAGGACTAACAAAGAATTACCAGACGATTCCATGAATCCACTCGACAAAGATTTCCAGAATAATTCAAACTGTCACAACTCAATGACTTCCAAATAGGATCTGTTAGCCCTATGGTTGGATAACCTAGGCTTACATCTTGTTTTGATGATAACTACACATTGATTATGTTCTAATGTGTGCTTTGAGTGGATTCTTAGTAGATATATACATGACACTCATGAAGACACATTTGAGAAGTTGGATAGATGGATTGAAGCCAAAGAAGCTTAAAGTTATAGTGGACATACTATAGAAGCTTCATCAAGTCCTATGTCAAAGAGCAAGAAAGAATGCAAAGGCTAAGTTACTACAATTATGATTGATCTTTACTATTATGTAACTAGTCTTGGTTTGATGCTTGGATTGATGACTATGACCTAAAAAGACCTTAGGACACCTTGTGCATTGCATGTGAGTTCATAACCTTTCACACAAGTGTGGTTCTTGAAAATGAGTGAACTTTGGAGCTCACTCAGATTTTTTCAAAAATGTTTTGGTGCTAATATTTTCATATATTGATAAAAATTTTCATTAGCTTTCCAATGCAAAAAATGGCACCTCAATCCAATTTTTCTAGAGAAAGTTATGCCCAAAATAGGAAAGGGGGTTCCGTGAGGCAGCTAATAGGCAGTAGGGTAATACAGTCGACTGTATTTGAATCAAAATGCAGTCGACTGCACTGCATTGGTCAAAATTCAGATCCAACGGCTATTTTCGAGGACAAAACTCCAACGGCTATTTTAGAGGGAATACAGTCGACTGCATTGGGAATACAGTCGACTGCAATGGCAGTTTTGCTCACTTTTTGTCTATAACGGCTATATTTCATTTGCTCCCTATATAAATGGTTTGGGGCTTCATCATACACAATGGAAACCACATTCTAAGCCTCCATTCATTAGAGAAACATCAAGGCTCATAGATTAAACTTTTCTCTCTTCATCTTCATGATTTTACATCATTAAAGAGAGCATCTTTGTGAGCAATTCTTTGATTGAGAGTGAGCATACTTCAAGTCATCAATTCTCTCATCTCTCTATTGTACTAGAGCTTCATTTGTACTCATTTCCTTTCAAGAGGGTTTCTTTGTACACATTTGATCTTTGTAAAAGAATTGTGATCAAGGCTTGGGTTTGTCAAGTCTTGGGTGAGCTTTGTGGATTCAAGGCTTGTGCTTGGTGTGGGAATATCACCAAGTGTTGTAAGGGTTTTGATCTTGACCCGGAAGAAGATTGTTGCTAGTGGATTCTAGTGCTCTTGCAAGGGACTTCCTTGAAGAGGTGGATGTAGGCTTGAGGGTATTTCAAGCCGAACCATTTAAATCTCCTTGTCAAGTATCTCTAACTCAATCTCTTTACTTATTGCTCTATATTTGCTTGAGATTGTATAGTTAGCATCTTCATTGAAATATTGCTTGGCTTGAATAAGTTTCATGATTGTGTTTTGTTTAAGTTTCCGATTAATTTTCAAAAACCCTATTCACCCCCATCTAGGGTTGTTTTATTGGTTTCAGGATCAAAATTCATCATAAATAAGATACCAAAATCGCCAAATACAATCACAACGGGTCCCCCAAAATAATCATCAAAAGATCTTTTTCAAAGTTATCAATCCCAAGATACATGATGGTTTTCCAAAAGATTTCAAAACGTACGCAGATCATCTGAGACAGTTCTTTCCAAAATATACTGAAGATTTCCCCAAAAATTTCAACGGAAGCACAAATCATTTTAGATAATACTTTTCAGACAATTCTTTAATAGTCACGGAAGTATACAGAGCAGATAAAATAAAAAATCAACGTTGATCCTGGGCAATAGCAATGCCATTCTGGCAAGCTAACAGAGTGTACACATGCATGATGTACTAGAATAATTACTAGTCCACTTGAGTACTAGCCTGCATTCCATGCAGGATTCAGACCAGCCTTATAACGCCCGCCTCAGAATAGAACAGATTCCCAGGTTAACATAGAAAAATCAACAATATCGATGAGCTTTAACGTAAGCTCAAATCTCTGAAATCAATTCGGATTCCAATAACAATAATCATACTGACATAAGTCAGCATTCGGAATTTTAAGAAGAAATCAGAATTTTCAGAAGAAAAATCACAAATAAACAGCAAACATGATTGCGACTAATTATCGAATTTAAGCACAACACTCCAGAAGAACTGATACAAACAATTATCAAATTTTCTCGGCATGCAATAACAAGCAAGCATCACAATATTTCCAAACAATTGATTTAGGTTCAATATTGGGGTTTTCTGGGCAATAATATGCTGATATCAGTACATAATTCAGAGTTCGACATTAGTCGTAAATAAATCAAAAGTAATTACGAGTACGAGTTATCAAAATAAGGGTTCGGATGAAAGTTCTTACCCAGGGTTCAGATAAAATCCCTTACCTGAATCCGTAACTAGCTTATCCTGACCGGAAGTCTTTAGCTTTATCCTAAATGGAATGATCAAATCATCAGAATATAGTCTACATCACAATATTATAACTTATTATAGACTCACACATGCTCCCAAAATGAATCACCCTCACGTGTATGTAAAATTATCAAAACGCCCCTGAGGTGTAAATCACCAAATTGTCCCTCTCAGACTTAAATCACCCAAACGCCCTTCCCGTAGGTAGAATTACTAAAACAAGCTTCCCATATGTGAATTTATGCAAAATACATTGCTTAAGTCAAATTACCAAAAGACCCCTTTGGGTGGCAAATTACCAAAAGACCCCTCGTTACACTTAAATTATCAAAATGATCTTTTGGTAAGCAACATCACTAAAATATCCTTACCGTATGTAAATTTACTTAAAAATACCCTCTATGGGTAAAATTACCAAAATAGTCAAATTATCAAAATACTCCTACGGGTTTCGGGCACCGAAAAAATCTCAAGAAAAAAAATCTTAAAATGCTATTTTAAACATCCTGATGTTATTTCTGGCCTAAAAAGTATTTTAGAAATTTTTTGCCCGAAAATCCCGAACCGGTGTCCGGACTAAGCGCTAAAAGGCCAGTTTCTAAAAAAGTACCTATTGACCTCAGAATGGCTCACAATTTTATACAATGGATCATACCAGTAAAGTAGGATTTTCATAAAATTTTCAGATTAAAATAACTTGGTTTACTATGCTAAATAATTCGATAAATGTCTTTAATCGATATCCCAATTTAGCATTCTTCTCAGATTCTGAAAATTCCCAAAAAATTCCAGAGAGTAGTTCTCATAAAAAAAACTGGGAGTTACAGTTTTTCACTTTGTCTAATTTTGGATCTAGCTATTTATAAAAATTCGTGGAGAAATCTGCCTAAATTAATTTTATATATTTAGTGACAATAACAAGTACTATTCAAATCACTGCACCTACTATTTCACCTCAAAACACACACTTCTCTTCTTCCTTGTTCTGCCGTGACCCATTCCACCCACACACTACTTCCAACAGCTCACCAACACATCCTACTCACACACGATCACATTAAATCATGCCTAACACTCACTAACACACATCTATACACATAAATCACACACCCACACACCCAAAACACACATGAACGCTCACAGTTGCTCCCTTCCCCCTGCTTCACCTGCGCACACACAAAGAACACACACATACACACTAAAACACTCCCACACACTACACCTAGCCTCTAACACTCACAATTCACCAAAACCCACACACCCTCACTGTAAACACACATAACCCGATGCCTACACACAGTGAAACATTTCAAGAACACACACCCTGTACACACACACAGAGTTACATAGTCATGCACTCCTTACTCCAAAAGACCCACCAACTCCCTCAACAACTCATTGAAACCCATCCTCTCTCCTCATACATACAAATTAACATATAATTATGCAATTTGCACACATATGTAAGCTAAAACCCCAACATGAACACCTGCGAACTCCCCCCCACAGTCCAGCCATGTTCATGGCAACACCATTTCTGACAAGAAGCTCAAACATACTACCAAAATCTGAAATTCGCACACTAGGAAGTAAGGGGAAGATTACCCTAATTAGTCTTCTCTTCAATCTCTCTTTCTCTCTTCCTCTGATGTCTGCCCGAAGTTTCTTCTTCTCCCCTCTCTGTTTTGCTCCTTTCTTGGTTTCGGGTACCGTTTCCTTCTTTCTCCCTCTGTTTCTTTTTGTTCTTCCCACTCTGTTTTCTTTTCTGTTCTTTCCTGTTCTTATTTTCTCTTTTTTTTCCTTCTTTCTTTCATCCGAGATCTCACATATCTAGATCCCATATTAAATTATTTAATTTGGCTTAGTCACCTAAGCTAGTAGGAGGTGGAACATTTAAAAAAAGGTTCCTAAATTACTTTTATAAAACTGCACAAATGCCCTCACAGTTTTCTAAAATTACAAAAATGCCCTCAAAATTTCAAAAATTACATTTTTGTCCCAAAATATTTTAAGCTCCTATGCACTACTAATACTCCAGCATTACTTAAATTTAACGCCCGTTTAATTTTTAGAGTCCAGATGGTATTTTTAACCGCCTCCCAAAGTTTGGGATATTGCAGCATCCAACTAGGCTTTGTACATCCGCAACACAAGCATCATGACAGTATCGTCCTGGAGACTGTCGATGACTGATAGATCTTCTCTATTGGTTCATAGCAAACCAAGTACCAATAGCTTTCTCCTAAAAATGGGATTAGAAAGACGTTGGCAACCCTTGCGCTCATGGACTATCCCTAGTAAGATATGCTCGTAGGTTAGCAGACGGTCTCTACTGGCTTAACTTTTTCTTCCCCTTAGCTCGACCCACTCATGCCATTGATACTAGGAGATTATAAAAAAAAAGCATCCAACAAAAAAATGTGCGGACACTCGTTCAGCCGCTCCCAACCCCTTTGCTTCAGAATCTCCATGTAGGTCGAGATAGCACCATTGTCTAACCAATCCCCTAGAGCCAGCGAGGCCATTTCTGCCCATGAGCAATAGTAATCCATGCCATTTGGGTGATGCACACTATACGACGCTTTTTCTCGCGGGGGGGGGGGGGGGGCTAAAATAATGAGCTCGAGTTTGTTCACGTTTATGTGGCTTTAGGGGCTTCAATGGATGCCCTTTGTGATATTGCCCTTGGGGGTCAACTGGGGGATATTGCCCTCCCTTTTGGGGGGGGGGGGTCAACCGGAGGATATTGCGCTCCTTCGGAGGGGTCGACCGGGGGATATTGCCCTTCAGGGGGTCAACCGGCTCTGGGGGTGCTAGATGGTCCCGTCCACGGGACAATAGGCAGTGTCTCGGTTAGACTCAAAACACCTTTTTTGATTTTCTTCAGCCAAGCTCTCTCACAGTCTCTCACCTTGTGACCCAAGACGGCAAGACCTAAATCTCAATTCATCGCCGTTGGCCCATGACCCGTTGTAGTCTCAGTCTCTCACGGTCTTTCACCTCATGAGTCGCGAGTTTGTCGTCGTCGGCCTGTGAACTGTCGCAGCTTGCCGGAGCATCTCCCGTACCCGTCGTAGCTCCCATTGCAGCTCGCCAGCACGGTCCCCAGTCGCTGGCGCTGCTTCAGCCGCCTGCACCTCAGTTGCCGATCCCCTTCGCAACTGCTGCTCCGGTTTCTCTGCAGGTTTGTGTTCTGACTCTTTCCATTCTTGAAGAAGTTTCTCTCTCTTTTGGTTTCTAGTCTTTGAAAGTCATTTGATATGCTGTTAATCTCCCACTTTTTGTTTTCTCCCATTCAGTGACACTTTGAAAACTTATGT
This sequence comes from Escallonia herrerae, assembly GCA_033070095.1. Lineage (NCBI taxonomy): Eukaryota > Viridiplantae > Streptophyta > Magnoliopsida > Escalloniales > Escalloniaceae > Escallonia > Escallonia herrerae. The sequence continues at coordinate 15,376 of JAVXUP010001972.1, read as the reverse complement.
TTGCCGTGAGAATTGAGATGATATGCTGTGAAAATTTATGATATATGGGGTGATGTAATTGATGGTTTATAATCTTCCCGGTGGGAGTTTTGGTGTATGTAGAACAAGTTATTATAGCTTCACTAGCATAGACTTATAGAAAGAGGAAGCCTTGAACTCATTCAGCAGCCTTGGTAATAGGGTGTATTGTGAAAATACATTTTGTGAAATCAAAGTCGTACCAATTCGATGATCTCTGTACATGTATTTTTGTGTATCCTTCATATCTCATTATAATGTAATCAAAGTCGTACCAGTCAAAGTTGTTAATTGTCAATTTCTTATTTTTTTAACATAATTTATTATTTTAATGTATTATTATTTATTTATTTTAATATTGCGCCTCGCTTCGAAAAGGTGCGCCCCTGCGCCTTGCGCCTAGGCTCCAGGGAACTTTTGTGCCTTAGGTGCGCCTACGCCTTTAACAACACTGGACATATGTTTCTAAAACTCCAGTCCTACGTGATCTGACTCTGAGAGAAGGGTAGAAGTTTCGAGTCCCAAAACAAAGAGAACGAGGGCACACTGTACTCATCCCATGACGCTTGATCCTGTCCCACGGTGTCCCCAATCACCACCCATTCTCGCTACAGAGGGACCACCAACTCTCTGGCTCACCCCTGAAGCCTGTCCCGAGGGATCACCGTATCCCTCGTGTACATAAGAAGGCTGTGCCACCCAGGATAACCCATTCCCGGGCTGACGCCTGAAGGCTGTCCCGATGCACAGCGCAAAAAATTCATGCAGCCAAACATCAATGCATCAGCCTGCTGGCGAAGCTCTTCTCCCATTGCATCTACCAGATCCTTCCGCGCTCGCTCTACTTCTGGAAGAAGGCGAGCGAGGCATTAACCTACATCCAAAGAGATAATAAATAAGTAACTTCAAACACACACTTAGAATCATCAAATTTAATTAAAAGTACTTGTTGGGCAACTTACCAGATCGTATGCCATACGCTCATCGATCTGACCCCTAAGGTGGTACTTCTTCCCACGTTCAACCTTATTGGGGTTACTCTCCTCCTATTTCGGCCTCGCACAATTCGTGCGCATTTGCCTTGCCAAACCATCCGACACCCTGTGGGTTCCTATTAACCCTCATATCTGGGGCATCGGCTGGCAACCCATGCAGGCAATCAAAATGGCGCATTGCTCAGTCTGGCAGCTGCCACTCTGTAACATCAAAGTGGATCAGGGTTGTGCACTGCAACCCGGAGAGCGTGAAGACGAACAACTCTCCCACCCGTCGTGTCAGACGTTCGTACGGTGCCCAACACATTTGGCCCGGAGATAGCGAATCGAACTCCCCTCGATAGTAGGTAATGTTATGATGGGGATCGTCTCTCCTCGGGTAGTGGCTCACTTTTCGATTGTATTCCCAAGCGTACAATCGAGGCCACACATAATCGGTTCCGTCCCTATGCCTGGGTGCGCCGAGAGAAAAGTGTTCATAAGACCACACCTGAAGACAAAGACAAATGATATATAGTATCGTCAGAATATATTGCCGATTCAACCAAAAAAACCCGATAATGTAATCCATATTTATATAATATACCTGCAATAGTGAGAGAAATGCACATATAGTTTTGGAGTCGGGCCTCGTTGCCTTGTGCAATGCTCGGTACAGGTACGCAAGAGTTGCTGCACCCCAGGCATAATCCCCAACCTCCCGAAGGTTACCCATCAACGGTAAATATTTGACGCTGACCGTATTCTTCGACATCGTTGGGAATAGAATTGCCCCCATCACCCACAAGTGGAAGGCTTGTGTGACAGCACAAGCATCTCATCCATGTAGTTTTCCGGCAGAACCTTGTAGGTATCTACCAACTACTTCAACTTGATACCACCAGTGCTAAATTGATCCTCAAGTATCGAAGTAAAGAAATCCTTAGCGGTTCTCTTATTCATTGCTTCTGACGGAGGAGCTATTACCAGCAGCCCCGTCACCGGTAACCCTAAGATGAACCCTACATCTTCTAAGATAATTGTCATCTCTCTAAGCAGGAAGAGAAACCTATTCGTTTCACTTTTTCACCTTTCAACAAGGGCACCTATTAAGTGCCAATCAAGGCGTTGAAAGATCTGCCCATGTGTGAAAATCCCAAACCCAATTCCACGCAATAATCTTTTCTGGTATTTGTTTAATTTTAACAATTTGAAAGTATCGGATACCTCTACTGTGTTGAGAAGTGCTCTTTCCCACGAAAATAAATACAATTTAAGCAAAGCTATCGGTGTACAATATTCGTGAAAATAAAAAAGTTGATAAAATAAATATTTTACTTCACCATCCCATATGAGCGTACTGATATGATTTGCTTGGTCGTATAATATGGAGGGATCTACTGGTCTAGGGTTAAAATCCATTTTTTACAACTGAAATTATTGAAAAACAAGAGCTTTTATCAAACGCTCGCACAATGCATGATACATATAGGCAAAGCACATGCATAATACATACAACACTAGCATGGCAGCATATATATATATATATATATATATATATATATATATATATATATATATATATATATCCGTTGAGAGCGCTAGCAAAATGAGTTAAGTTGCTAGCGCGATCTGGCCGTCCAAGCACAATCTGTCGACCGTCCAGATCTTTTTATGGTGGATTTTTTAAGTCCGTCCGCTACATTATGTAGTGGACAATTTTTGGACAAAAATACCCTTCAGTTTCCAAGTCAAGGTGCTGTGTTTTCTAAATTATCGTCCGCTACATAAAGTAGCGGACGCTATTTCAGAAAATTGCCAGACAATTTGTCATTTCCAAGAAAGCAACTCTCTGATTTCTCTGCCATGCCTCTCTCTCTCTCTCTCTCTCTCTCTCTCCTCACTTTCTCTGTGCTTCTTCGTTTTGAGCCCCCGAACTAGCAACCTTCAAGGCAACAACACTGCCTAATGACACCACCAAATCCCGATTACACCACCGCTGCCAAGAGAAATTTGATGACTTTAATCGGGATCTCAAGAAAGGTCTGGAATTTCTTCAGGAAATGCATCTCTTGCCTGGTCCACCTAACCCACAAAGTGTTGCATGCTTTCTCAGGTACACATCTGGGTTGGACAAGAATCATGTGGGTGATTGGGAAATCATGATGAAGGCTGTGTCCAAGTGCTTCAGGAATTTGCCCGAACATTTGACTTCCCGAGACATGAATTTGGGCATTCCATTACCCAATTATGTTTTCATTGTTGTTCGATTTTAATCCTGATGTGATTTATTTTGTGTATGAAAATTTTTGCAAGTGGTTCATCTCCTTGTAGGTTTGATTTTTCTAGTTTTTTTTTTAGCATGGTAGTGTTGAATGTCACCAGGTGGTTGGACTTTTACCATTTCACAGCTGGGGGTGCAGTGTTGGAAGGTGTTGGTCATGGAGAGAGAGAGGGGGGAGAAAGATGATAGAGAAAACAAAAAATTAGTTAGAGAAAAGAGAGAGAAAGAGAAACAACTTAGAAAATTGGAGAGAAAGGAAAGAGAGAGAGACTAAAGTCAGAAAAGTGACAGAAAAATGATGACAAAAGGAGAGAAAGAGAGACATGTCAGAAAATTTACGATAGAAAGGAGAGAAATGGGTTTGGAAGAAGAGAGAGATGAAGGAGCGGAAACAAGAGATGAAATGGGTTTGGATTGTCCCCAACATTATGTGGCGGACGGATACTGTACCTATAAAATACAGTGTTCTCAGATTGGGGATCAGGGGTATTTTTGTCCAAAAATTGTCCGCTACACAATGTAGCGGACGGACTTAAAAAAAACACAAAAAAAAAGATCTGGACCATCAACAGATCGCGCGTGGACGGCCAGATCGCTCTAACAACTTAACCCATTTTGCTAACGGTCCTAACGGATCAGCTCCCTATACACACACACACACACACACACACATACGCAGAATCAGATTTTACAAACGCTAACACATGAACAAATAATATGCAACACGTATATATATATATATATATATATATATATATATATATATATATATATATATATATATATATATATATATATATACGTATTGCATATTATTTGTTTATATATATATATATATATATATATATATATATTGACAAACGCTAGCACATCATCAATACATAATCAAAACTGTGCATAAAACCCGATACTCATCAGAACTCTAGATTATGATCAAATAATTGATTGATTTTGTGAACTTACGTGATTAATTAGACGATTAAAGGACTTCTTGGGAAGAAATTGCACAAATCTGCTTGCCAACGCCGCTGAAAAAATTTGTGAGTAAAAATAACGGAGAAGTTTTTCGAAGTTATGATTTAGGGTATATATATGAAACGTCTGCAGCTAAATGTAGCGGACAGTGTTTGCCCGTCCGCTACATTATGTAGCGGACGTGGCAGACAATGACAAAATAACAGTCGTAACAGTTGTGGGGGTCAAACTGATGGGACATTGACTGAGTCGTGTCAGTCAAAAAGTTGTTCGCTACACAGTGTAGCGGACGACTTTTTGACTGTCACATGTTAGGACAAAAAAGGTCATCTTCCGTATAGTATGGCGGACGAAGGAGGAGGGACAATCCGCTAAAAAGGTTAGTCCGCTACACTGTGTAGCGGATGACTGATAGCTTTTAAAAAAAAAAAAAGATCTGGGCCATCCATCCTTTCAGGAAGGATGGCCAGATCTCGCTTGCAACTTCTCTTATTTTGCTAGTGTTCGCCGCACCTGTATCTTATTATTTTTAAAAATAACGTATTCGCGTATCCGCACACATATTGTTTTCGCACCCGCACCTGTGTCCGTGCTTCCTAGGCCATCAATTTTTGCCCTAGATCTCACCACAGCCATCAATTTCTACCATGCATGCAACCTAAATCCCTTTTTCCACAATTTGATCACAATAAACCTTATATCCCGAATTTTTTATCTGATATTTCAAAAATGCCCTCCTGAGTTCAACCATTTTCCTGAAATTTGGTCGGAATATGGTCGGAAGGCGATTGGTACTACATTTATGAAAGTTTAGAATAGTAGGTAGTTAAAAATAATTTTGTGTTGCAGAGAGTTAGCGCGAGCAAACTTCTGGGTGCCCAATGCAATTGACCCATATTACCTGAGAAAACTAGACCTGGTAAACGGGTCGACCCGGGCGGGTACGGGTAATACCCGGGCGGATCCGGGCAAAACCGGGTCGGGTAATTTATACCCGGGTTTTCTCGGGTACGAATATCTGGGATCCGTATCCTACCCTGGCGGGTAGGGTATAACCCGCGGGTAAATCATTAATTTTTAATTAATTATTTTTTAAATTAAACATAATCTAATTACCTACTAATTAGACATATTTTAACCTCCAAAAAGTCAAATAATTCATTGTTTATCTATCAAAATTCATTTCACAAAAATAACATCTTTCTGTTGAAGAAAAAACAATCTCAACATCCATCCATCTGAAAAAAAAAACAATCTGAACAATCTGGGGAAAAAAAATCTGCAGATCGAGAACACACGACAATCATCGTCCATCAATATCCACTGATTGAAAGTCTACCCAACAACCGCAAGGCGACGGAGTGACGGTCAACAACAGAGGCGACATATCGGTGGTGACGGGGCCTCAGTGGTGACGGATCGGTGTTGCGGGACCACGGTGGTGACCGATCGGTGCCACGGGGCCACGGGGTGACTGATTGGTGGCCACGGAATACTGGTCAGCGACGGTGACGACCGATCGGTGGTGACAGATCGGTGTTGTGGGGCCACGGTGGTGACCGATCGTTGGCGACGGGGCCACATGCATGACCGATTGGTGGCGACGGGGCCACGGGGAGACTAAGTGACCGACCGGTGGCGGCGAGATGCGGTAGATCTAGTGGGTGACCGATGTGGCACCGTGGGTGGAGTAGGGTGGTCGTGAGTTTGGCAGATCTGTGAGAGAGAGAGAGCGAGAGTTGAGAGAGGGGACCTGTGAGGGAGACTTTAGGGGAGGGGCAGCAGAAGCAAGTGAGTGGGGGAGAAAATGAGAGAAATCCTAGAAATATTATATATAGTGAAACCAATAAAATAACCCTAGAGGGGGGGGGGGTGAATAGGGTTTTAAGACTACTTTAAAAATTAACAAACAACAAACCTCAATCTCAATAACTTAAATGATCAAACAACCAATCTCAACACAAATATAAGATGATAATGTAAAGAGAGAAGGGTTTAGAGATACTTGACAAGGAGAATTAAATGGTTCGGCTTGATATACCCACAAGCCTACGTCCACCCCTTCAAGGAAGTCCCTTGAAAGGCCCTAGAATCCACTAGTATGATCTTCCTTACGGGTCAAGATCGAACCTCTTACAATCCCTTGATGCTATGCCCACATCAAGAACAAGCTTTGACAAACTCAAAGCTCCAAAGCTTGACAACCCCAAGCTTTGATACAAGAACCTTTCAATGAAGAAATGTGTACAAGATTTCACTCTCAAGAAGTAGATGAGTACAAGTTTAAGCACTAGAACAAGAGAGATGAGTGTATGATGACTTATGAAAGTGTATATCTCTCAAATGTAAGCTCACAATAAATGCTCTCTTGAAAAGGATGAGAAATCAATGAAACAAGAGAGATTTGAACAATTGCTTTGATCTTTGAGAATATGAAAGATAAGAGAGCTTTGAATGCAATTGATGAATCAAAACTATGCCCAAGATGAGTATTTATAGAGGTGGGAAAGAATATGACCGTTTGGAGTTAGGTGGTGCATTAAATGCGCCAAACGGCTATTGCAGTCGACTGCAATGTCCCATTGCAGTCGACTGTATTCCCAAAGTAGCCGTTGGAAATTCAAATTTCCAACTTGCAGTCGACTGTAATCCCAATGCAGTCGACTGTAATAGGCTACTGGAAGTATTGCAGTCGACTGCATTCCAATGCAGTCGACTGTAATACCTCACTGCCCAGGTTGCAGTCGACTGCAATCCAATGCAGTCGACTGCATTCCAGAAAATGCAGTTTCTGAGTTTTCAAAGAATGAAAAACTTTTATGCATGCAAGGGAAACCTATGGGCAAATTCTAGGTATACAGTCATCGTAACGATCATCTCTCTACGTCTAGTTTACAAAGAAGGAAATAAAGCATAGTAAAGTTCAATCGACGAAATCCTTCTTTGATGCGTTCCGTTGAGAGTCTTTAAACGATTTGCTCGTCTAATTTTCCATTTGCATGAGTGTGAGATTGTTCCTATTGCTTCATCAACTCAATGCATGTTAGACAGCAAAATCATCAATGTTAGTTATCATCAAAATCAAATATAATCGTAGGTTAAATAACCGTAGGGTTAACAATCTCCCCCTTTTTGATGATGACAAACATTGATTCAAATAATATGAGATATATAAGATAATGAACGCAAAGAAGCATGATTCAAATCATAAAAGGCTCCCCCTATCTTAAGCAATATAGGGCTCCCCCTAACTCAAGTAATATATGCTCATATATCAAATCCACATGAATCAACAATATTCAACAATATTTTCTCCCCCTTTTGACATCATTAAAAAAGATCAAGGGTGTGTGTGAAAGTGATCAACTTATGTATCCATCCATGGATAATCAATATAGCCAACAAGGGCATTTAAACAAAAAAAATAAATACTTGAATAACCATCAAAATGTGCACCAAGCACATGTATGAAAATAGCACATAAATTTTAAACCAGCGGCAGGAAGATAAGCGTGAATTAAGAGTGCTAATGCAATACTAAGAGTAGGATCCATGATAAGTTTTTGAGATACATAATTGAGTTTGATAAGCATAACCAAAAAGACATAAAGCATGTCCTAATGCCTAAGGACCCGATGGTGGAGGAGGGGGATGAAAGATGTCCTCCTTGGGACACTGAATCCCACAATGATCCTCCATGCGAGAAAGGCGTCGACTGAGCTGGCTGTGGGCAAGATCCATCCGACTGAAACCGGCATGCATATGCTGTTGCATCATATCTAAGCGTGTGAGGATCGCTTCATATCCAGAAGTAGAAGAACCGGAAGAAGTGCCCGCCTCATGTGTACTCGGAATGATCAACGGAGGTGGATCACGATCAAAACCATCACCGGCATCTCCCCCAGCATCATCATCAGCATCAGCAGCATCATCATCACCATCAGCATCATCATCATCAGCAGCATCACCATCATCATCCTCATCATCATCATCATCATCATCAACAATGACATTTTCCAATTCAGGCTCAGGTAAGAAACGGTTACGATCATCTAAAAGGCCCTTCCTACGAAGAGTAGAGCAGTCTAGTACGATGTGCCTAGTAACCTCAATATACTCACCCAGAAGAGGTATGTCAAAGGCAGCAAGAATGTGAGTGAGTAGGAGGCCATAAGGTATAGCTAAGGCAGGATGCGAGGCGCTCCTAATCATGTTTAACATGATGAGACGAGGGAGGTTAAGCGGTGTGCCTGAGCGAAACAAGGTCAAGAGCTGAACGTCTAAGTAAGAGACGAGTGAAAGACCGCCAGTTCGAGGAATGACGTTATGAGCGATGATGTGATGTAACAGACGAGAGAGAGGAGGTAGGTCACGTAGGCTGGGTTTGCTCGCAACCCGAACCCGTCGACAATGAAGTGTGTGTCGAAGCTGTTCCTCAATAGTAAAAGGTCGGTCAAACCAATGTGACTGACCAGCGACAGGGATCATGTCTAACGAGAAAGAGAAGCCACTATCGGGGAGGTCTAGAAGAGTGGCTAGACGTGATTGTGAGAATGAAATGCGGCGTCCAAAAACATAGGAGGTGAGGGTACATGACTCAAAGGAAATGTTCCAAGTCAAATTCGCATAACATAAGCGGATTGCATCAGGATAATATAGAATAGTGTTCCTATCGGTAAGGCGATCTAGATAACAATCCTGAAGGCATCTAAGTACACCTATGTTAAAAAGGAATGGAGTATCCAGTCGCAAACCTGGAGTCAAAGGTGAAGAGAGTTGTGCAGAAAAACGATCGGCAGCCTCGCGGTTCCGATATCGATTTTGATCAAACTCGACCGCGATAGGCTCGAGCTCGGGCTCGGGCTCAGGTGCAGCTCGTGAGCGAGATGAACTGGCACGTGCACGTTTCTCTCTTGCCATACTTGAAATAATCTAAACAGAGAAAATATAAATGTAAGATAATTTTTTTTTTTTTTTAAGATAAACCCTAATTTATGCAATTTTGGGAAAAATTCAATTTTGGACGAATTGAATGAAATTAACCACGTACAATCGAGTAATAGACATAACTAAGCATGAATCAAATGATGAAACATGCAATTGCATAAACAATTTGAAGAAATTTTGACAAATGAAGAACCCTAGTTTATGAAAATTGGGGAAAATCGAATTTTGCAAGAATGCAAGTAATTAAACTATGTAGAATCATGTAATAAGCATCCCTAAAGATGAATCAAGCATTAAATCATATAGAAGCATACTAAATTGAAGTAGATCTGAAGAAATAATCTATAGAGAGTAATTCGAATTTCAACCGATTATGAACAATGTAGATGAAATGGATTAGAGAAAGTATGTAAATCATGAAATAGAATGAGATTTGGGAGGATTTACGTACCAATTTCAAGCCAAACGGAGGAGAATTGAGTCCAAGGAGAGATGAGAGCCTTTTTTTCGAAGAGAGAAGGAGTAGAGAGAGAAAAAATCTGCAGAAGAAGAGATCTGGGCACGATTTATGCCCTTCCCCCGTAATGCAGTCGACTGCATTCCCCAATGCAGTCGACTGTATTGACCAATGCAGTCGACTTCAATGCACAAAGTCAATCAGTCTTAAAAAAGATTATACATATGTATATAGCAATAAAAGTGTGCAAAAGTATATTTTTTTATTTTTAAGATAGATAAATATCAATAAAACCAACGATGTTTGGAAAGGAAAAATTAACCAAAGCATTCTATAAGCATATGAGATAATGCTCAAGCATGTAAAGAGCAACTAGCACAAAAATAACCTAGTCACATAGGTGAAGACATGCCAAGTTCTCTTCTAAGAGCGGTAAACCTCTTTGCATCTAACGGTTTAGTAAAGATATCCGCTAGTTGGTGATTTGTGTCCACGAAATCTAGAACAATATCACCCTTTTGCACATGATCACGGATAAAATGGTGTTTGATTTCTATGTGCTTAGTGCGTGAATGTTGGATGGGATTTTTGCTCAAATCAATGGCACTAGTGTTATCGCATAGGATAGGTATGTGATCATACTTGAGTCCAAAATCCAAAAGGGTTTGTTTCATCCAAAGAATTTGTGCACAACAAGCACCAACCGCCATATATTCGGCTTCGGTGGTAGAGAGTGCAACCGAGTTTTGCTTTTTGGAACTCCAAGAAACAAGAGAATGTCCTAGGAATTGGCAACCTCCACTAGTACTTTTTCGCTCGGTTTTACAACCGGCAAAATCGGCGTCGGAGTAACCAACTAGGTCAAAAAATGATGTGTTTCTAGGAAACCATAACCCTAAATCGTGAGTGCCCTTAAGATATCTAAGGATTCTCTTTACGGCAACTAAATGAGATTCCTTAGGACAAGCTTGAAATCTAGCACATAAACAAACACTAAACATTATGTCGGGTCTACTTGCGGTAAGGTAAAGAAGTGATCCGATCATACCTCGATAGCGTTTAATATCAACATCCTTACCCTTTTCATCTTTATCAAGCTTTAATGAAGAGCTCATTGGAGTGTCAAAAGCATTTGATGCTTCCATGTCGAATCTTTTGAGTAGCTCTTTGGTGTATTTAGCTTGGTTGATAAAGATTCCATCCTTGCTTTGTTTGATTTGCAATCCAAGGAAGAAGGTGAGTTCTCCCATCATGCTCATTTCAAACTCCTTACTCATACAAGAAGCAAACTCTTCGCACAAGGATCCATTAGTAGCACCAAATATAATGTCATCAACATAAATTTGCACCAACAATAAGTCCTTGCCCTTAGATTTGATAAACAAAGTGGTGTCAAGTTTTCCTCTTGAAAAACCATTTTCTAAAAGAAAACTACTTAGCCTTTCATACCAAGCTCTAGGAGCTTGTTTTAAACCATAAAGAGCTTTGCTAAGCTTGAAAACATGGTTTGGAAATTTTTCATGCTCAAAGCCGGGAGGTTGAGCCACATAAACCTCCTCCGAAATAAAACCATTTAGAAAAGCACTCTTGACATCCATTTGAAAGAGTTTAAAATCTCTATAGCAAGCAAAAGCTAAAAGCATTCTAATAGATTCAAGTCTAGCTACCGCTGCATAAGTTTCATCAAAATCAATTCCTTCCTCTTGGTTATAACCTTGGGCCACTAATCTAGCCTTGTTTCTAACCACGATTCCGGATTCATCAAGTTTGTTTCTAAATACCCATTTTGTGCCTATAATCCTATAGTTTTGAGGTTTAGGCACAAGGGTCCAAACTTGATTTCTTTCAAATTGAACTAGCTCTTCTTGCATAGCAAGCATCCAAGATTCATGATGTAGAGCTTCGGAGAAGTTCTTTGGTTCAATTTGGGAAAGAAATGCTAAATTAACATGTTGTTGAAGAGAGTGTCGAGTTCTTACCCCACTCGAAGGATTACCTAAGATTTGATCGCTTGGATGATCCTTTTTGTAAGTCCAATCTTTTGGTAATTCTTGAGAGTAGTCCGAGTTTGAAACATCATTGCTTGCTTCCTTGTCTTCCTCTTGAGAGCTTGATTGTTGTTCTTCTTGAATAATTTCTTTGTGGTTGTCTTGTATTGTTTCACTTATATCCAAAGTTCTCATGTCAATGTCCACATCATCTACATTAACAATGTTAGTCCTCCGAAGAAAAGGATTAGTCTCATCAAAAGTAACATTAATGGATTCTTCAACAACCAAAGTACTTTTGTTATAGACTCTATATGCCATACTATTATTAGAGTAGCCAAGAAAAATACCCTCAAATGTTTTGGAATCAAATTTACTAAGGTGATCCTTAGTATTTAAAATAAAGCATTTGCAACCAAAGACTCTAAAAAAGCTCACCTTAGGTTTCTTATCATTAAAAAGCTCATAAGGGGTTTTTAACAAAAATTTTCGCAAGATAACTCTATTGAGAACAAAACAAGCACAATTGACCGCCTCCGCCCAAAAGTACTTAGGTAAACCATATTCGTTAAGCATTGTTCTTGCCGCTTCTTGCAAAGACCTATTCTTTCTTTCGGCAACACCATTTTGTTGAGGAGTTCTAGGAGCCGAAAAATTATGTGATATCCCAAAGTCATCACACAAGGCTCCTATTTTTGAATTTTCAAATTCTCTACCATGATCACTTCGAATGTTGGATATCAAATATCCTTTTTGATTTTGAATACGTTTTGCAAATGAAGTGAACACATTTAGAGATTCATCTTTGGTGGCCAAAAAGAAAGTCCAAGTATAGCGAGAATAGTCATCAACAATAACAAAACAATATGATTTACCACCAAGACTAGTAGTAGGGATTGGTCCAAATAAATCCATATGAAGTAATTGCAAGGGTCTAGAAGTAGATACCATTTTCTTCGGTTTGTGAGAGACTTTCTTTTGCTTACCCATTTGACAAGCATCACATACTTTGTCTTTCTCAAACTTGATCTTCGGGAGTCCCCTCACAAGTTCTTTGCTTGAAATATCCTTCAAATGCTCCATATGCATGTGTCCAAGTCTTCGATGCCAAAGCCAAGATGTCTCACTAATAGCACTAAGACACTTGACATCTTGGTTAGCTAGATCATTCAATTGAATAGAGTAAACATTGTCATCTCTATTTCCTACCAAAATAGTTTCATTATTCTTCAAGGATTGTATAGTGCAATGAGAAGGCTCAAAGATTACTCTAAAACCTTTATCACTAAATTGACTAATACTTAGCAAATTATGCTTCAAACCTTCAACATATAACACATTCTCAATTGAATGTGGTTCCTTACCTATAGTTCCTTTACCTTTGATTTTTCCTTGTGCGTTGTCACCAAAGGTCACTTTTCCTCCTTCTATAAGATCAATTGAGGTGAAAAGAGATATGTTGCCGGTCATATGTCTTGAGCATCCACTATCAAGAATCCACTTCTTGCTACTAGATTTTGCTTTGAGACATACCTATAAACACAAATCAAGTAGTGACTTTTGGTACCCATATTTTCTTGGGTCCTTGGGTGTTAGTCTTACATTTGTAATCTTGACCTTTCACAACCCACATCTTCTTTCTACCTCTAACATAAACAATTCTACAAGGACAATAATTAGTCGTATGCCCTTTCTTGTTGCACCAACCACAATGTGTAAATGGTGTGCAATAGTTCTTTGGTTGTTTTGAATGAGTATTCAACCTAGCTTGTTGTTGAAAGATTTTAGGAGGTAAGGCCAAGGGATCTAATCCAAGACCACCTTTGTTTAGGCCAAATCTTTGGCGTCCAAGCATGACATCCAAATTGTTTTGACCATCAACAAATTTTTGAAGACATTTTTTCAAATCACAAATCTCAAGTTTTAAATCTTCATTTTGCTTTTCTAAAACCAAAGTTTTGCAAGAGATTTGTTTTGAGCTAGGAGTGTTAGCAATCAATTCAACCAAGTCATTATTCACATGTTTTACATATAAATGGTTGGAAATGCAATCATTCTTGGCATGCAACTCAATATTTTCCACTCTCAACTTCTCAATTTGCTTATTAGCCTCAAGGAGTTTTTTTGATAAAATAATATTTTTCTTAAAAATTTTCTTGGATTCCTCATATAGGCTATCATAAGCATCTTCGAAGCTTTCACTATCACTATCACTACCGGAAGAAGAGCTTACCTCATCATTTGCCATGAAGCACACATTTGCTTGTTCGTTCTTCTCAACATCTTCATCACTTGAATCGAAGTCACTCCAAGTTGGAGTATGTTCGGCATTCATTGCTTTTTCCTTCTCTTTGTTCTCTTTCTTGGAGAGTTGTCTCCTTTTAACTCTTTCCCATACATCTCTTCTTTCCTTCTTTTCTCTTTTGTATATGGGACAATCCATCTTCATGTGTCCCGGCTTGTGGCATTTGTAGCAAAGCTTCTCTTCGTTGCTAGCATTTTGTTGCCTTCTCCCACCATTCCTTCTAAACCTCATGAACTTTTTGAAGTTCTTTGCAATCATTGCAACATCCTCTTCATCAAATTCTTCTTCATCATCGCTTGACTCAAGGTTTGAAGATGAAGCTTTAAGGGCAATTGATGTAGGCTTCTTCTTGACGTCTTCTTGATCAAAGGTCTTGATTTGCATTTCGTACGTCATAAGTGAGCACATCAATTCATCAAGAGGAAAGATATTGAGATTCTTCGATTCTTGAATGGCGGTGATCTTTGCATCCCAAGCTCTTGGTAAGGACCTAATCACTTTTCTTACAAGATCACCATTGGTGAATTCCTTGCCCAATTGCTTCAAAGGGTTTACAATGTTAGTGAAACGAGTATTCATATCCGTAACGGATTCATTTGGAAGCATATGGAATAACTCATAATCTCTAAACAATAAGTTCATCTTGGAATCTCTAAGGAGAGAAGTTCCTTCATGAGTAACTTGAAGAGTATCCCAAATACTCTTAGCGGAATTACACATAATGACTCTATTGAGTTCATTAGTGTCTAAAGCACAAACAAGACAATTTTTCGCTCTAGCATTCATACAAATCATCTTTTTATCATGATCACTATACTCCGATTTGGATTTTGGCTCTTCAACCTTGTCAACCACCTTTATCGGAACGTATGGGCCATTCTCAACAATATCCCACATCTCGTAGTCTTGAGACTCTAAGTAGATTTTCATCTTAACTTTCCACACACTATAATTGGTCCCATTAAACAATGGAGGCCTAGTGGTAGAACTACCCTCCATACCCCCAACGTAAGCCATGATCGATTAACTCTCTTGGCGTTACCCAATATAACAAGAGCCGAGGCTCTGATACCACTTGAAACCAATAAAATAACCCTAGAGGGGGGTGAATAGGGTTTTAAGACTACTTTAAAAATTAACAAACAACAAACCTCAATCTCAATAACTTAAATAAGCAAACAACCAATCTCAACACAAATGTAAGACGATAATGTAAAGAGAGAAGGGTTTAGAGATACTTGACAAGGAGAATTAAATGGTTCGGCTTGATATACCCACAAGCCTACGTCCACCCCTTCAAGGAAGTCCCTTGAAAGGCCCTAGAATCCACTAGTATGATCTTCCTTACGGGTCAAGATCGAACCTCTTACAATCCCTTGATGCTATGCCCACATCAAGAACAAGCTTTGACAAACTCAAAGCTCCAAA